>JAJAGP010001708.1:0-167181 GCA_025084515.1 Ancistrus triradiatus
CTGTACATTGGTCAACTGCGGTTTTCATTTTTGGTGCTCGCTTTTGAATGCTGACGTGCCCCGCAGTCTAGAGGTATGCTCAAAGTTCACCCGGCGATGAAAAGTGTGTCGCACTCTTCTCTTTAGAAAATCTCTTTTTAGGTCAGAGAGGGAAAAAGGGTGACCGCAGTTGACTTTTTTTGCTTATACACCTGTGTTTGATGAGGATGTGGTGACATGCATACATCCTCTAGTGGTGTGAATACTTTTGGTGCGAACACATCTGCAAAATGTCCATTGCACTATGTATAGAGGAGATTCAGGATTTTTCTGTCCTCGCTTGTCTTGCTTTATGGTTGCGGTGGGTCTGGAGTTTATCCCACAGTTCACGGGTTGCAGCACTTGGGGATGACCACACCCCAGCCTTTCTTCTCTCGGACGTGACCTGTGGTGTCTAAGTGATATCTGACTAGTTTCCGTTACTGTCTTGCTCTTGACAAGTAATCAGTGCAGTATCCTAACCCCTAACCCATCTGTAGGCTACTACAGTCCGCACTCTGAAGGTGTCAAAGGTGGCTGTCCATTTCATGTTACCACTTTAAACCACATGGCACGTAGATTGTTAGGAGGGATGTCAGTTTTGCTTTGCGTAACAATCCAGCCTACAATCAGTGCCTTCAAAGACTTTTCTTGGCTTTGGCTTGGTTTATGCCCACTTTACCAGGTCAGGGTTGCGGGGTTTTGGGCATCTTACTCCACAGTGCCCAGGGCGCAGACATGAGTGTGAGCCGGCCAGGATGCCAGTCCATTACAGGGCTGGGTAGGGTAAGCTATTGTAGTGTCATTTGTAATTCATTTCCAATTCAGGTTCTCATGCCTGTACTTTCACATACAGTGGTGCTTAAAAGAACCCTGATACGTTTTCTCATGCCTCTTTCTTTTTGACTCATTCTTTAACTCTTCTTGGTTTCTCTTCTCCATCTGTCTCAATGGCGTAGTCCGTGTGTCTCTGCTCTGCTCTGGCGCTCGTCGCTTGGAACATCTATCCCCATCGTGGCTTTTTATAGAACACATCAGCCTCAGCTGGGGCGTGACAAAGTCTGTTTAGAGGAGGAGTGATTGAGACACTGATGAAGGAGATGGTAGATTATGGAGGCTGTGCTGCTACACCTGCCAAGCTAGTCCTCCCTGGCATCGTAGAGCACAGTTCTGCCAGATAGTCTTTCTAGCTACAAATATTCTGTTCCTGAAATTTCCGTGCGTCGCTTTTTTTAAATGTTTTCATAGCGGCATAAAAATAGCATTGCTATAGCTGTAATGCTAGCTGTGCATGTGCAGTAGGGAGATGGAGACGACGTGGTGAAGCCTGTTTGACCTCAGCTGAGCAGCGATGGACTGTAATTGGATTATCGTGAGCTATCAGGTTGTTCACAGGACTTTTGTTAAACCCGATAGTTGGGATTCAGCCATGTGTTTACAAATGGGCTAATAATTAGCTGTGCAGCATATAACAATGTTTATTAGTGCTGTAATAATACTCAGATTTCACAGTTTGTTTTAGTGATGAAGCAGACAGTTATACAGAGCAACTTAACACTAATACAGTTTTGGTAGACATGTATGGTTTACCATTAGAGCAACTCGGCAGAAATAATGCCAATATGTTACTGGAATAGCTAAAACTAAAAAGGTTTTTTTAGGATATATTCATAAAATATTACATTTTAGCCAGTTTTTCCTTTTCACTGTTGCCCCAGACATGCTCATTTGGGACTGTAGGCCTTGATCCATGGTTCCCAACCTGGGGTCCACGCTACAAACATCACAGGGGTTTGCTCGAGTCTTTGTCTGCTCTGAGGTGCTCTGAGATTATCGAATTAAAATTTAAGTTAATGTATGTTCTCTCGGAGACAAAGTTTTGTCTCACACTGTATAAATGTATTTGACCAGACCTGGCCCGAAGGAAGCACTCATGAGAGCTAAACATAAATATAGCAATAGTCTCTCAATTTAGTAGCTACACATAGTTACACTAATAATAATGATAGATAATATATAATGTTTGTCCCTTTTGCCGATATAGAGTGGTTAGGAAGAAGAAAAAGTCACAAACTGAATGGACAAAATAATACGCAACACCACATCAAAAAAAAGAGCTTGACTAGTAACGTTCCTGAAGACCTTATTTACTTTGTGTAATTTGAGGCAAACCTAAAACAGTTTTTCCACCTCAAACTGCTAACAAGCTACATGACCTCGATCTGGTTTTTCCAATAATAATCAGGTCAGACTTGTAGCATTATGCAGAAAGCAAAGGGGCCATCAGCAGCCGTATGTAGCCCGTAGTGTGCACATAGGTGTGGCACTTGGCATTCATCGCGTGTGGCGCTTTGAGTGACTTTTCTTTTCTTGTTTATCTTTTTTTGTTAGTGATTTCAGACACTAGTTAAACTTGTTCGTCAGTCCCTGGAAAGTAAGTCTGTGGGAGGGTTCAGTGTAGAGTAGGGATGTAAAGAATATGTTTGACACATCCAAGTTAAGTGTATCTTGATCCGAGGAGTTTAATATGGTCTTTGTCATAGCTGAGCCGACCTGAAAACACTTATCAAAATCCTTAACACAAAGCTTATTTTATATTAAATTGTCGAAAAATCTCTTGTAATTTAGTGAGTAATGGATTGAAAGTGGAAAAGTAAAAGCAAAACACTTACTCTAACTGCAGCCTGTGTTCTGGAGCATTCAATTCCTGTTTTCCTTTCAGTTGGCTCTTATAAACTAACCCTTTTAGAACTAAACTTATTTGTAGTTGTAGAAATAAAGAAAAACACAATAAACAGAGAATATCTTCACTGAGTGAGAGCTGTTGTGAATCTGAATCACTGTGTACTGAATCGTGAATCAAGTTTAGAATGGAACGAGTCAAGCGTGCAGAGCAAACGACGAGAACCGAGCCCCATTTTTTCTAATCAAAATGCGTCGAGAACCGAATTTGCCGAGTTCCTGTCTGAGTTCTATTTTGAGATCTCCCTTTCTAGTGCCCAAAATAGTGTTCTATCTAGAACAGTTTTAATTAGTGGCCTGGGAATGACTGAGTAAGGGAATGATTTCAGACGCAGCTAATTCCTTTGCATCTGCCAGTCAGAGATGGAGGTGGGACTTCTCAGTGCAGTCAGTCCCAGTGAAGGAGTCCTGGCTCCTGTGCCTGCCAGTCCGAGTCAGTGAGGTGTGACCTCTGTACCTGTTAGACCCAGTAAAGTCTGTGCTCGTCATTGGCAGAGCAGGTGTGGACTCCGTTTGTATGCTGATTTGTTCTTTCTTGTTCAGAAAAATCATTAGAATTTAAAACCATGATGCTGGACTTCATGGACACCCTGTGAGGTCTTTGCATACATCCTGAACGTTGGCGTCGTTTGCATACTTCATGCCGAACGCCCTTGCACCTGCAGGAGCACACCATGTTTGCATCCGCTGAATGATGCGGCTCAGATAATGTTGGTTTAGTTTGAGAATTTGGGTTGGACTGGTGCATTGTTTTTAGCTAATTAAAAAAAAAAGCAGCAGCACGGTGGCACAAGTGACTGGCACGGTCACCTTATGGCTCCAGAGATCCCTGGTTCGATCCCGACCTCAGACTCCGCCTGTGTGGGCTTGGCATCTTTACATGCAGGTTTCTTGTGAGGATTCCCTTTATATGTAAATGACAGTAACCTAAAAAGACTATATGACTATGGTAATGTCCGATAAATGACCATCTTGATCAATACAGTCACTAAACAGTGCGTACCTGTATTTTGCTTCATCTCCAGTCAGAGTCCCATAAGCCCACAGGAAAATAACACTGTGGGTCAGTGCCAGGGTTTGGCGCCAACATGTGACAAACACCACTTTGTAGGTTTACGGTTTGTTTATACCGAGTGTGTGCTGTGTTGGCTTTTTGTTGTTTGTGATCTGTGGCTTACATAAGGCTGAAGCATCCGTGGAATGCGCTCTGCTTAATGTGAGTGTAATCCTGCAGTATGCTGCTCATGGACGGGGATACATGGATGGATGGACGAGATGTGCTTTCATATGTCTTACATGGCATATCTTCTACTCTACAATGGAAAATGGATATATTTGAAAATATTTACTAGGGTTAGGTATGGGGTTCCATATTTCCAAGAACTCGGTACCTGTTCTATGCCATAGACATATCCAGTATCTCACAAAAGTGTGTACACTCCTCACATTTCTGCAGATATTTTATCATCTTTTCATGGGACAACAGCATAGAAATGAACCTTGGATATAACTTGGAGTAGTCGGTGTACAGCCTGATAGCAGTACAGATTGACCTTGTTATCTGTATAAGAGACACCTGTCCACAGCCTCAAACAGTCAGGGACTCCAAACTCAACCATGGCCAAGACCAAAGAGCTGTCGAAGGACACCAGGAAGAAAAACTGTAGACCTGCACCAGGCTGGGAAGAGTGAATCTACAATAGGCAAGCAGGTTGGTGTGAATAAATCGACTGTGGGAGCAATTGTAAGAAAGAAGAAATTACAAGGACCATTGATAATCTCCCTCGATCTGGGGGTCCACGCAAAGATCTCATCCTGTGGGGTCAAAATGATCATGAGAACGGTGAGCAAAAATCCCCAGAACTACACGGAGAGGAACCTGATGAATGACCTGCAGAGAGCTGGGACCAAAGTAACAAAGGATACCATCAGTAGAACACATTACGCCGAGAGGGACTCTGATTATGCAGTGCCAGGGGCGCTGACTAAATACTTTTTTGCTCCACTCCTCACCAGGGGCGCACATGCTGGACACCCCTCTGAGCCAAACAAGTTTATCTTGGTCTCGTCAGACCATAGGACTTGGTTCCAGTAAATGCTCTTGGACTGCTTGTTTTTCAGCAAACTGTCTTTGCCGGCTTTCTCGTGCATCAGCTTCAGAAGAGGCTTCGTACGAGGGACAGGAGGAAGAGGGCCATTCAGGCCGAGTTGATGCAGTGTGCTGTGCATGATCTGGGCACTGACAGGCTGACCTCCCAGTTCTTCAATCTCTGCAGCAATGCTGGCAACACTCAAGCGACTCTCTTTTGAAGCCAATCTCTGGAGATGACGCTGAACACGTGGACTTAGCTTTTTTTTGTCGACCCTGGCGAGGCCTTTTTCGAGTGGAACCCATCCTGGAAGACCACGGCATGACCTTGGCCACCTTGCTGTAGCTCAGTTTCAGGGTGTTGGCAGTCTTCTTATAGCCTAGGCCTTCTTTGTGGAGGGCAACGGTTCTATTTCTCACATCCTCAGAGTTTTTTGCCATGAAGTGCCATGTTGATTATCCAGTGGCCAGTATGTACCCAAAGCACAAAATTTCACACCAGGAACCTTGTAACTCTTAACGAGTCACATGAGACCAGGGAGGGACAATGACTCAATTGGGCACATAGGTGTGGAAACGTCCCATTATAATTTAATGTACATGTATGTTCTGAGCTTTTCTTTTGCCCCTTGGTCAGTCCTCAGTTTATTCACTTTGAAATGCTGAGGGGAACAAATCTGAATTGTGTGTATTTAAGTTCTTATAACTAACCATCATTGACAAACTGTAACGAAATCAACAAATAAAAATCAAATAGTTTGAGATGATGCACTCAAGGAAATGCACAGTACGGTTTACAAGCATATGGGCCTATGAATACAATAAGATGTAGTCTAATAATATAATTAATGAAATAATAGAATAACAGTTATACACTAAAATTTATACTACATGTACTATGTACTGTTGCTAATCTACTACTGTTATTGTTTTATTGTATTATTACTTTTTAGACTTGACTCAGGCATGTTTTTCCAATGCAGTCTTTGAATAATTATGAGAAGTCGCCTGGACCAATATAGCGACGATGTTGACGTGTGATCCAGCGGCCAATGCAGCGTCTAGAGAAAGATAGTTTCTCTCTATGCGTCACGTGCGTCATCGCATAGTTTTGATACGCTTCGCTGCAGTGGAAGATGGACGCCCAAAAGTTTTCTCCACTTTGAGAGACAATCCAAACCTAAATGAAATATGTTTGGAAAGTTGGTTGGATACAAATAGGTGACAATGGATGATAACAAGGTCTCAGCCTAGCCAAAGAGGGAGACAAAATGTTAATAAGATGTGTTTCTGTTATTACTAACTAACCAGTAAACACAGAATGGCAGCTTTCACTTGGGACTGTACGTGTATTGCTCATATTGGCCAGTAGAGTGAGCCAGAGCTTAACAAGCTCAACGCGAGCCAGGGTTTGAAAATGGCTTCTAGATGCATGATTAGATTCACTTACAGTACGAACTGGTACTCCTCACTATCCCTACTTTACTATCGCACCTCTTGATGGAAGCTTTTGATCCTGTTTAGTCAATGAAAGTCCGTGCAAAATGTGGAGGCCCGATTCCTCTGATGGTTTGAGAATGGGCACGTCTGCAATCCTGGCTGGTTCAGGAGACAGGAAATGGGTGAGACAGGGAGGAAGCAGGGTAGAGGCTCCCAGGAGGGTCCGACTCGTACCAAGCACTGACTAAACACTTCATGAAATACAGTATTTTGCAAAAGTCTTGGGCCACCATTAGATTTGTTGTTTTAGCAATGACATAACGACCATATAGACCATATTGTCATTGATTGGATCCAAAGATTTCAAACTTGGATTTGCCACTCCGTAACCTTCATTCCCACTGATCTTCAGTCCAGTCTGTACGAACTTTAGCAAATCTTGGAATTTTCACCCTGTTACCCTTCCAAAAAGACCATTCCCGATCAAGCTTCATTGGCCTGTAGAAAGGCCAACTATATTTTATGGTTGTATTCTAATAAAGAGGCTGAGATATAATTATGTGGTCCTTCTCCTGTTGCTAAACCAATGGTGTATCTAATCTAATCTAAAAGACTTTTGCACGTGTCATCCATGGCGTCAACAATACTGGAGGATGTGCAGAGCTGATAAAAGCAAAAAACTTTTTAAAAATGTAATTACAGGTATGCGCCATTTAGTCTGCGTTGTGTTCTGAGAAACAGGACGTTGACCAAATATACGTCAGCCAGACTAGAATGGCACATAGTAGTTTAGATACTTTTGTATGCAGTATTTTTATTTTAAACAATGATATTGATTAAGGACGTTAGACGTACATAAGAGATTTTTATTTCCTATTATAATTCGTACACCTCTGCTGTATTGAACATGGTTAACAGTCGTCTGCTCTAAACATGAACTCCCGAAGTTGGCGCCTTCCCCAAAGTTCCTAAAGATGACGTAAAATGGTGGCGTTTGATGTAGCAACCATCTTTTACAAATAAAAGCTAAGCACAACACAAACTGGGTGGTCCTGTGTTAGGAGCAGATTTCGGTCTGGCTGACGCATCTGATTAGGCAGTGTAAATGGGGTCATATTTCACGTGGTTAAGATCTTATCTGGATCCAGATACTAGACAGAAAGATGAAAAGGGCAAGTGTAATATGCTGGCCCAGTGGTTGCCAAAGAGGAGGGGCTGTTGTGGGGCAGCAAAAATGTGTTGAAAGCAATGAATGCAGTTGCACAGGAAGAAATTGAAGACCCATAATGCATGTCAGTGGTAGTAACTCCACTATAAAGCTGATTTGTCACTTAAATTCCAGTGGAGTTTGGAAGCCAAAGGGAGTGCTGCAGGAAAGGTGCAGCCCACCTCCACAGGGAAATTGATTTGAGTCTTGAAGATGATACCTTCAGGCCAGGTCAAACATCTCATGCAAATATGATTGAGATGCACGGAAATGAAAAACTTTGGGAAAACCCGAACAAAATGAAACATTTGGCCGAATACCAAACACGTTTTCTTTCACGGTTTAATCAAGCACAAAGTTATTGACTTTTGTTGGTTTCATTTCTCTTCTTACTTTATTCCTCCAGATTAGGCATGAATAGAGATGGGATAAGAACATTTGAGTGTTTGTTTTTTATCAAGGCAGGGTGAGGAAATTGTCCACAAAGTTGGATGAATATGTGGAAGGCTTACAAAAAATAAATTGATTGAATTGCACCTGTTGTTCTGTGTTGTATATATGTATAGATATAGAGGTGTGTGTAATTATGTAAATATACTTTTTTTTTAATATAATTTGACATTAATACTTTGACTCTTGCTAGTTGTAATAAATGAATGTCCAGTTCCCAGCTAAAGGTGCTAACCACAGATCTGATACTGAAGGCCTTACATTTTCCCCTCACGTTCATATTAGCTTCTGCATTTTATCTGTTCCCTTTGTCACAGCTCGTCAAATTGTTGCGTACGATGTTCCTTCAAGAAAACCTTAAGGAATATTTAAAACGGCAAGAGATTAGAACCCAATCAGTAAACCAGCTACGCGGGGGTCTCATTAACCAGTGTTCAGGGTTCCACGTCAGGTAGAAAGCTCTTATGGAGAGCGCCCTACATAGGAAGAAAGGCAGCAAGGGCAAATGCGAGGAATGAGACAGACCCGATGAACGCTGGTAAAAAAAACGATGGCAGAATGACATTTCTTTAAAAAAGAAGGCGCAAATTTAACATTTACCTCAAGTCATTTAGCAAATGCGAACACAATTTTTGGTATACGTTATTCAATGTTTCCACTTGTTCGACTGAACCCGGATTTTTTTACCGAATACGTTCGGTTTGCCAAATATCGGTCTCCCTGTTTCGGTCCTAATACGTTCGGTTGCCAAATATTCGGTCCGTGTGTCTGAGGGCCAGGACCCAGACATCGTATTGTATTGTATTGTATTGTGGTGTGTGTGTGTGTGTGTGTGGGTGTGTGTGTGTGTGTGTGTGTGTGTGTGTGTGGTCGTGTGGTGTTGTGTGTGTCGGGTCCGGGTCCTCCCTGTTGTTTTGCAGGGTGTGGAAGTCATTAGCTCGGCTCCATAAGTGCTATACAGTGGGGCTAGGACTCTTACAGGATCTGTTTTTAAGTGCGTCCTGGTCTGCAATGGGACTTTTTTGTCCCTGCACATTTTTGAGTGTAGCACCCTTTCAATTATTTAGGATTTTTACGAACATGTTGCGAGTTTAGACCCCTCGGTGTAGTTCAGAGACCCTGCACAGTGTATTTGTTGGTAGTGCGTGGTTGGGCTCTGCCAGAGCTAAAATTATTGCTTGTATTGGTTTTATAGCTCTGCCTGCTTTTGGGTGGAGTTGTTTTTATAAAAGCCCACACCTCTAAACCACACCTCAACGTGGTGTGGTGTGTGTGTGTTGTGGTGTGTGTGTGTGCGCGCAATTGAACAAAGTCCTTGAGTGTGCACCATAGGAGAAAGTCTTGTACGTGCAGACTGACTTTACACTCCTATTTTGGCCCGAATAAATTCGAACGGAAATCTGCACATGGAAGCAAGAGCAGTATGAGAACATATCAACATCGATACGATTATTACCACGATAACATTGCAGTACGATACATATTTCCATATAGCTGAAATACAAGTTACATTGTACAGTCACATCACATAATTCAGTGGGACAGATTGGGTCAAAACACAACTACTGCGGGCATCTACAGGAGTGGAGATTGTAGTTTTTTTTTTTTTTGTAGTTAGATTTAAAAAAAAAAAAAACAACAACAACAAAAAAATTGAGCCGAAAACTAAATGTTTAGCACCAGCATCCTGTAGGCGGCATCTTCTGAGCACTGAAGGATTAGATGACTCACAGAAACTGCTGCAATTTGGTTATAATATTAGGGTTTAGATTAACTTTTAGGATTTTACTGTCGCTTGCTGTGGCTATAAATATCACAGCGACATGGAATAGAGGCAGAGGTTAATCCGTCTTAATTGGATTGCTCGTTCAGTTGGCCCCGAAGTGTGTTGTAAGCCGTTTACTCCTTAAAATATCGTAGATCCCATTTTCAAGCATATTCTGTATTGGTTCTTGAAATGAAAAAACAATCTTTTAACTCGGCTTTCTTTGTGCCTTTCTCCGATATCCGATTTTCACTACTAATTCTGCGATTATTTAATTCAAGCCTTTGCCAGAATGAAGTTTAAAAGAACAGGATCGTACTCAGTTCAGCGGGGGTTAGGAAAGTTTGGATTTGTGTTATTTTGGTTCCACTGGATTTTGATGAGGGGATTTATGTCAGTGCATTTGGAACTTGGGGTGAATTTATTTAGTTTTTTATTTTTATTTTTTATTTATTTGTGTTTTTGTAAAGACATCGGTTAGTTATAATGTCAGTGTCCTACAGTACATAAATTTGCTATTGTACAGTTTATTATGTGTTGGTCACAAATGGATGTGTGTGTGTGTGGTGTGTGGTGTGTGTGTGCGCATAATGTGTATACATGTAGAATTTCTATTTCTTCCCTTAGATAATATTTTGCCCAAAGCATCTTTAACGAACGGGCGAGGCGACGAAAACCCTGGGTCAGTCATTCCTGCGAAAATGGTTCTAGGCATCTGGTAATAACTAACATTTAGATCGACCAGCTGGTACAGTCTTACAGTCCCAAGCAGTTGGCAGAGGTGGAATTTGAACCCTGGATCTTCTGGACCATATTCCCTACCACAATCATTAGGCTACCAAAAGTCTCTATCCATACCCAGAGGAAATGTGCTGAGATTTGATGCCTTATACTGATCAAGTCACAGTACGCCATGTTAATATTCTGTAAATTGATGTATCATCTGGTACTTCTGTGTACTCAAACACCTCTGCAGACCTCCTCTCTGTAGGATCTTGGTTATTTTGCAGATACACAATGCCCTATGTAACGAGTAGATAAGATCTCCTCATTGGTCTGATGGAATCACCGTAGAAGAACGCAATGTTCTAGGTTCTTTTTTGTCACCTCCTTGGGGACCAGTATAGAAACCAGTCCTGCTTTGGTCTTCTACTGATGCTAAGGGTGCACTCAAGTAATGGAAACCGTTTGTGTTGTTGTAGCTTCCAGATGACATGTCTTTAATATTTGCATGTACAGGATCTGTAATCAGTTCCAGACGTCCTCAGTTCTCAAAAGCATTTTTGACTTATTATTGAAGGCGTATTGTTGTGGTGTAATAAATATGCGAGCGATGATGAAGCAGGTGAACCAAATGGCCTTCATGTCCCCAGCTAAGGCATTCTTTTCTCAGGAAGCAAGCAAGGCAGCTTTCTCTTTTACAAATGGCGCTTGACGAAGGGTGTTGGTGGCTGCTTCCCATCTACCACGCAGCCTCTGCAAGCTTCCTTATCGAAGGCGCCCATAAACACAGGAACGCAGCGTGTGAATGTGAAGGTCGAGGAAAGGAAGCATTCCGAGGAAGGAGCGCACAATACAGCGTGGCTTCCTGTAACTTTTTCATTTTTCTTTTCATTAAGAGACTTGGTGACGTTCTGAGTGGCGAAAGCTGAACTTGAAATCCGTAAAGCAGTGAGATGTTGGTGAGATCCAATCAATCCTCGCCCAGTTGAACTCATTTCTAGTGAACAACAACAACCAGGCTAATTGCTCTGTTATAAAAATCCACAAAAGAGCAGAAAATCAGCGAGCGCTTGGGCAAGCAGAATGTTTGTTGTGTAAAACTAAACACAAATCCCATCACCATGCTGTAGGTGTCCTATGGATAGTGTGTATAATAATATAAAAAAATCAGATGTTGTTCTGAAAGTACAGCTAGCTATATAAATCACTAACAATAAGTATATGTTTTTTTATTGTTACACCATTATACCTTTGCTGAAGGCAATATGTAAAATTTAATGGTGGCCTAACACTTTTAGACAGTACTGTAGCATTTATTCGAAGAGACATTTTTTTAAATTAGTTTTTGGGATATGTGCTTGTCTTGTTTCCATAGACCATTGATGATTATATGTCTTGCGGGATCTGGCAAAACTTGGAATTTAAATGCAGCATTCATGAAATGGCAACTAAATACTGTTAGGGACACTCTGGAATATAGTAAAGTAGTATATGATCAAGGAAGATGAAGAAATTCATTAGTTAATGACCTTAAAGTTTGTGAATGGTGAAGTTGTACACCACACTCCTTCAAGGAAATGAAGAATATCATTATTTAATGATTAAAGTTTGAAGTTTACACCACATCCTTCGGTGAGACTATTGGCTGGTCTGATTTTCTGTAGTTATCGATTTATTATATACACTGTACCAACCTGTAAGTGTAAATGGGGAAATCGTCATAAGTTTGAACTATTATTGCTATTCTAAAGGCCTCGATCCTTTTCTATTTGCTTTACCAGAAGGCTGTTGAACTGATATAGTCACTCCCTTGACACTCCAGGGTGACAGCAGCTAATCTGTGACTCCTAGGCCTCCTGAAGAGGCTCTTATCAGGCGATTCAGACACAAGAGACTTATCCATGCACCACAGACTCCATTTAACTCTTATACTCCCAGAGCGCTTGGTCTCGAGTGCGTGTTGATTTCTGCTGGAGAAATATGGAGAGGACCCGGGCTGTTCAATTCGGTGGTAGGTTTTGAGAAGGGGACATGGCAGGGATGGTCGCAGATCCAGGGCTGGATGAGGGCAGTCACGAGCTACGTCGGCGTCTTCTCAGCTCTCTGTTTAACAGGTACTGTGGAGGTGTGAGGTGAGGATGGTGTCTGCTGAAAACCGTGTGTATGTAAAGTATCATGGATCAGAGTACACGTCAGGTGTGTTTGGTTTGGACAAACTGACCACTCGAGACGGAGCACAATGAGATTCAAGGCGTTAATGAACTGTGCAAAAGTTTTAGGCTGCCATTAGATTAGACAAACCAGTGTTTTAGCAATGGTACTTTATAATGGCCATATACTATGTAATTATCGATGCCAGATTGACCTTTTTACGGTCCGAAGAAGCTTGATCAGGAATGGTCTTTTTGAAAGTACTGACTCATATCATCAGCTTATCAAGTACTGTCTTTTTATTTAAGGGCTACTTGTTGGAAAGTAAAAAGTAATGTTATAAAACGTTAGATGTTTAAATGTTTGACAGATGTCTCCATCAGCTTCTATCTACTCCAGCCTGAGCCTGCATATAGTTTCATCCATTTTGCTGTGGTTGTTTTTTTTCCACAGTCAGGATATTTACCAGTGAGTTAGTATTTTTGGAAAGAATGAATTGCTGAAGAGAAATGTACGCTTGCAAGGAACAAGAAAGCACTCCACACTCTCCGTCATGCGTCAACTGCTTGCATACACTCGGGGTCTTATTTTCTTTTACCGGAACGGCAGGGAAAGAGGCATCTGTTTCTTCTGCGCTGTGCATTGGGGCCGGTTCTTTGTACTTGGCAAAAACACGGCCTGTTTAACCCTTCAGAGTGACGGGTTGCCCCATCGCTCCATTCCACACCATGGCATTTCACGACCTGCGTCACCCTCCCTTTAGAACCTAGCTTAAACGTGTGAATCGGTTAGATCACTTTTGTGTTCTGACATCAGGCAGTTGAAGCAAGATGGCACGTATCGTGATGGTTGAGTCAGGCTCAGTCCATCTGCTTTCTGATGACGGATAGCAGAGAGACGTTGATGTCATGCTCCGTTCGAGTGAGAGGAGTTCACATTTGACCACTTCCCTTCATTTAGTGGTCTTATTTTAAAACGTGGAAAAATATTTAGCTCACTTACTCTGGGATATTTATAGCACATGGCCCATTGCGGCCTATAGTCAGGCTGTATGGGCTGTGAATTGTACCAGGGTTATGACTGCTGTGGCCTTCAGTTGTTTTCTCTTATTTCGCTGAAAGGGCAACATTAAGTGAAATGTATATTAAAAAAAATGTAGCAATTTAATATATCGATCTGAAACATCTCTAAGAATTTCATTTTATGTATATACAGTACATTTGGTTGTAATTCACATACAGGCATGTGCCGTATGCGGTGTTATAATGTGGAAAAAGGAAAAAATTCTTTTTTGATCCGGAAACAGATTGGAGTTAAACTTGGGGCTTTGACCATAAACGATCTTCTTAATGCAGATGTTCTTTTTCCGTTATAAACCTGCCTAGTTCAAGTACATGCAACACGCCAAAAAAGGAGTTGGTATCGAATGATGAAATGAAACTGGTGTGAATGTAATGCAAGTCCTGTCAACATGGCAGTCGGCGATCTCTCACCAAGAGGTACACTACCCAAAAGTAGCATCTGAGAGACTTTATATAGGGCAGCGGGGGATGCTTTTTACACCTTCATGCGGCAAGACCAGTGTCTAATCAGACCACACCCGGTAATCATTTACATTCCTGCCAGAGATGTAAATGCCATGCCGAGTTTTGCAGCAATCTGACATTTTCTATCTGGGTGTTGTTTGTAATTTTATTTTCATCTGAACCACAGTATTGCCAACAAGATCCAGTCAGTAAAATAATGCTTCCTTTTACTATACCCTAAAATGCACTTGATCTACTCTTATATAAATGGGGTCGACTGCTATAGATCCAGGTTTTGTGCTTCATTAAGAACACAGGTTTCTTTTAAACTCTATTTTAGAGAGGCAGTAGTAGTAAGTTAATCTTTAGCAGTGGCTTTCGGGATGAGAAAGCATTTCTTAAGGGCAGAAGTGTTCGCTGTCATGTTTCAACGTGTCTGCCTGGGAAATTCCAGCCAGGCTCACAACGTACAACATTGTGCAAACACATCTGCGCAGCCAAAACACACTCCTGAACAGACAAAGGGTGGTGAAGTACAGTTTGGGGGTTTAGGACTAATATTATGAATGCTACTTGTTCTGGTTGAATTACATCAGGCGGAGGGGAAGAAAGTGTGGGATGTTCTCCAAAAAAATGAAGGGAAGTGAGTCAGGAGAAAGACAATTTCTTATCTGTCAATGAACCTGATTAAGCTTGGATTGATTATGCTAATATTACATAATGTAGCTTTGTTGAGGTAAAAAAAAAACAAAAGCATGATTCATGCTAAACTGGCAGGTGGTGTGTGTTGTGGTAGTTACTTCATGTACGTGTAATTTTACTTCATTTTATCGCTTTAGAAGTGGATTTTTTTATATTCACTTGCAACGGTCAGTGTGTGTTTTTCGGGCGAAATGCCCCACAAGTACCGTAAAGGTCTAACAGTTTTTTTTTACCTTGTGGCAACATTTTTCTGGCCCCCCAGTAGGAGAAACTGGGCTTTTTAAATCAGAAATTGCAACTTCTTTTAAAAGAGAGAGGTTAAGTTCGGTCTGTGTAGCATTAATTAGCTACTATATTCATTAGCAATAAAGTCAGTGGAAAGTCCCCACCAGGATAGTTAGACAAACGTGTGAGTGTGTTATATACATTTTATTACTGTTTTAATGTACTACGCTTTCCCCGCTCTCTTCACTTATTATTAAAACATCTGTTTGTTGCAGTGAGGGAGACGTGATACGGTTTTAATCCTCGCCAAAGTAAAGCAGTGTAATAAACGTTAGAAAGTGTAATTAATGCGTGTAAATAAAGTTCTCTTGGTTTACGCCGAAACTCCGTTTAGTTTGTTCTTAAACCGCTAACTGACGCCAGAGTGGCTGAATGTAAACGGCGTACGTGTAGTAGACGTAAAGTGCACTATGTAGGGTACAATTACAGTAGGCGTTTGCTCCTACAGTCGGTAGAGCGCGCGTGTAGTTTGCTTAACGGAGGTTTTTGGGAACGCGTCTCGGCACCGCCTGCGAGTTTTCTGATTGGTCAGAAGTTGGCCCGGAGAGCTCCAGTGTGTCCATGCACGGTGAGAGTCGGAGGAAAAGTGGCACTGGAAGGTCTGATCTGCAATCTGAATCGCGATCAAGAACAGGATCGGCACTCCGCGTCGTGATAGAGTCGGAGATGGTCGGAGATCAGACTATATCAGGAGGACAGCGCGCTCTCTCAGCGGTCTAAAAAACGGATTATTAAGCTTGTAAAAATGGTGCTGCAGGCGGTCGGCAAAAGTTCTGCGGTAAGAGCCTGGCTTGCTCACTTTGTTTTCGAACCTGGCGTTAATGTACTTGGAAAAGATTTGATTTGTTGTTGCGGAAAAACGTAAATCAGATTGTTTCTTCCTTTGACGTCACTCGTTCTGTTCAGCTGTGTGAATTGGTTTCATACATGAACCAGATGATTTGGGAAAGGAGCATAAAAAGCAGTTAATGGAACTCTTATAACACAGGAACCTGAGCGTGAACAGTGCATGGATGGGATCACAACTTTTAAGCTGTTTATCATTTCCTTTTTTCAAGTTTTTTTACAAACACCTTTTATCCCTGATCTGTGGTCACGGTCACCACAGGGCTAGGGTGAACACTGTCATGCGTGAGCGTTGCCTGGAGGGCACCTGTCTCTCACAGGCCCGGCAGGGGTCTCACTGCTGCAGCATCCAGGGGTTGATGCCAAAAGAGGGGAGGCGGGGGGGGGGGTTAGCTGTGATTCTTTCAGGTTGCATAGCCTGCAGTGAGGCTATGCACACAGGTATGCGCCACGTTACCGTTGTCACATGGTTGTTTAGATACTTTTGCACATAGTTCTTTATTTTAAACAATAATATTAATTGAAACCGTGTGAACACATTTAGTACAGTACTGTACTCTATCATATAGCAATTTTTAGCTTTGTGTCTTAAAAGGTGAAGCACTTGACTAAAAATGCAAAAGGAGGTGGTATGTTACTGATTTCTTTCTGCCTGTTAAGACTGCAGTTCTCTTTTCTGTCAGCAGGTGTCCCTTATACTAGTTTTCTGTCATTCAGACGTGAATTAGCTTGTATATGACAGATTTTAATTTCCACCCCTTATCACCGATGTGGTGATGATGATGGTGATGGACAGGTGTTAACATTCAGATGAATTGCATGTTGTGGTGGAAAGCTGTTTCGAGAGGAGAAGAGAGTGGAGTAAGAAGCGCTGCATTTTTGCAATGCAGAACACCTGAGAAACAAACTCAGTTTTTGCAAGGAGGCCTCGAGTCAAATCGTATGTCTGAGCGTCTGCAACAATTTTTTTTAGTGAGATGAGATTTTGATAGGGCTGACACACAAATGTGCATCTCAGAGACTGGCGATGTCGCACACGTTCTGTTTATTAGGCCATTTAAGGCACCTGCATTTTTTGAACACCAGAGGGCGCATGTCATGCTCCCATACACTTTTAAAACTCTTAATTGCAGCAGACTAAAGATTCTTTGGGTTACACAGGAAAGGTACACGTCATTTTGAATTGTTATTCTTCAGAAATGAAAAAAACATTTTATTTACAGTCTTAAACCTCTGTTTCTGTTCATTTCTTTTACTTGCAAGGGACTGTGCATAGTTTAGACCAGAAATTAAAAAAGAAAATATAAATCAGTGAATTCAGTATCATGAATCAAATAGAATCGTGAGAAGACAATGTTGCGCCCCTACATTTTATTAAAAAAAAGAATAGATATAATACATGGTGATCATTAGTGATATTAAATAAACCACTGTGGAAAACACTGCAGTATCATTAAGTACAGTACACACATCAACATGGAAGTTAAAGTACACGTACCTGCACCTGTACCATCTTATGTTACTGACTGCTTGTCTTTCTGGTACATAATACTTTTACAATTCAGTAACAGACTGTGTTGAAGCTGCTCCTGCTTCTCTTTTCCCCCTCTAAATAACAGCAGTGGCGTCTCTGTAAGTGAAGCGTTCCCACACTGTGGCTTTTCCTAGAAAGGCCTGATTTGGTGCTTCTATAATGGGATTTTAAATGGGGGTTTGAAGGCCCTGCAGCGCTGGAGGCTCCTCATGGCAGCCACTCTGGAGTCTGAGCCACTGAACGGCACTCGGCTGGATTTCCTTTCAGCGTGCGCCCTGGTGATCAGGTTTACCTTCCTAAGCCAGTTTTTATACTGGGAGGTTCTATGAGATTAGGACCGGTCACAGTGTGTGGGATGATGGGAATAAAATCTGCCACCAAAACTGTTGGAGGGCACGAGAGCCTAGGCTGGGTTAGAGTATTAAACAATGCCAAAAGTCTCAGTTTTTATAGTGGTGATGAGTTTATTTACTATACATACTAGTGCAGTGGTTCCCAAACGGTTTTCCCTTGGAGCCCCCCATATGAGAAACGTTGATCGAAATGGACCAGGCATTACCGTAGTCATATAGTACTGTAGATGCTTTGCATCTAGTGCTTTACTTTAAACAATAATGTTAATGAAAACGCACTATGAAAAGTTTTAGGACTGTCCTGTGCAATAAAGTAATGCTTATGTTGCACCATATCTTAACCAAGTGAAAAGTGAATCTGAAGAATAGCAATTCAAAATGATGTGGACGACGACTTGTGTAAAATTTTAAACGGAAATAATTTTTAGTTCCCTGCAATTAAAAGAAATTAGGAGTCTCACTGAGAACAGTGTATGCGGGCGAGCATGGCGTACGATCCAGCGCCATCTGGTGGTCTGAAAACTACATTTACAGCATTTAGCAGACGCTCTTATCCAGAGCGACTTACAGTGGATACACTCTTACAATCCAAGCAATTTTGGGTTACGGGTCTTGCTCAAGGACCCAACAATGGCAGCTTGGTAGAGGTGGGATTTGAACCCTGGACCTTCTGGTCCATAGCCATACCTAAATCGCTCCGTACCTTAACCACTAGGCTACCACAGGCGTAACTAAACTACATTAGTTTACATTAGTTTAGTTACGCCAGTCACGTTAGTAATAAACAAGAACGCATAAGCCAACTCGATGCATCGCCCATCTTGTCCTGCGTTGCGATGCCGACTTACACCCCTAACGTACATCAGGTCTGCTTTCAGGGAAGCGTCGCAGTTGGTACGTCTCAGTCAACCCAAATGGTTCAGACCCCAAAAACTGCTTCACAGAATCTCCCGAACTAGATCTGAAGTCCTATCTGTTCCCCTTTTGTCATGATCTCTTCCTCGTCAGGCACTGGGAACCATTTAGATCGGCTCCGTGTTTCTTCTGATCTGAGAAGGTCGAAGTGCTTGAGCTCGCCGAGGTCCGGTCGGCGCGCTGCTTCTCACCGTACGTACCGGCTTGTAGACGTTAGACCTATTTTTGCGCTTACATAACGCTTCAATAAAGGAAGGAATGCATTTTATCATGCCGCTTGACGTCAGCCGGGCCTGTGGAATGCTTCTCAGCGTGTCTCGCCCGAATTTCTGCTTCTTTAAGGAAAGTGTGATTATTTTCCAGACAACATGCTTGAGCCGTGTAATTAGAACACACAACCCGACGGCATATACCAATTAACTTAGTCCCGCGGCCAAGCTTTCCCTCTCGGAGGCTGCGTGGCACCTAATTTGATGTATGACGCTCCTGTTAGGAAGTTATTCGAAAGGAATGTTGGAGCTCCTGCGTCTGTCGAGCCTGCAGAACCAGACTGCGATTAGGAGAATGTGATGCGGTTCCACAGCTAACTGTGGGGATTGTGGACTGTAGTGGCCTAGTGGTTAAGATACTGGACTTTGGACCAGAAGGTCCAGGGTTCAAATCCCACCTCTGCCAAGCTGCCACTGTTGGGTACTTGAGCAAAACCCGTAACCCACAATTGCTTGGATTGTAAGACTACTAATTGTAAGTCGCTCTGGATAAGGGCGTCTGCTAAATGCTGTAAATGTAATGTAAATGTAAAGGATTGTGTTAGTGCATCTATCTAACTATTTTACAACTTGTTTTTTCGGTTAATAATAAGTCAGTGGCGTTTTTATCTTATATTGTAGCATAGAGTGTTATTTACTAAGTGCAAGAGTTTCTTTTAATGTTTGTTTATTGCGTCTTTTGAGGTTAGGTGTGCCTCGATGAATTAGGTAAAGTTCAAAATAAGGTGGTTAAATAAAGTTTATTCAGAATTTTTCTCTGGCTCTTTATTAATAATAGGTCCTTACATATTATCAATAATTATCTCTAATCAACTGAAATATTTTCAGCCATATCGCCTAGCCCTAAGGTTTTCACGTCAGTCTGTGCCCGGCTCTAACGGGGGCGCTCTTTCCGAGGCAGTCCCAAACAGAAAGCTAACAAGATTGCCTCGGAGGACTGAAGCGTTTCGGTTCTGTGACTTACTGCTTCCTAAACTTTCAGCAGCCACTTAGAGCAGCGTTTATTGATGAAAAGATAATTGGCGGCCTTTGCACTGGCCGGCTTCATGAACACCGTGCTCATCTCTCAGTACGGCCGCCGGGCCTCAGACCAGAATAACTCGTGCATTCCTGCCACCGCTTCGTCCTCATGTCTTCAGTCTCTCTGCTTCTTCCAGTCTGCCTCCGTTCCTCATGAGCTCAGACTTTCGCTCTAAAAAAAGCAAGTAGCCTGATTAAATAGTACCTTCGCTGGTATGTTCTGCTTCCCCGTAACGTATTCCAGACTCGATTTGCGGTTTTATTTTGAGTAAAAGAAAACTTCCCCAGTGCCAGGACTCATCCTGTTCTCTGCCCTCCACCCACGCATTCAGTGATTACCCATAAATGGAGCTAAATGTGGCCAGGTCAGGCAGCAGAAAGCAGCCCGGCATGAGCTGAGCCCACAGGCATCTCAGCTCGGCGGTTCGATTGGAACGTGGAGCTACTGGAACCGATCAGTTATTGAACGCTATAAATCGAGAAAGTCTTAAGAGCTTCGGATATCTATCTTGGGTTCACTATAGGTTTTGTCTTTGCGTTCTGGACAGGATGTGATGTAGATACCTTGTGGCTTTGTGGTTAGGAAAGCACGCTTAAATCATCGCTTGCGTCAAGATCGAGATGATCTCACTAAAGGGTGTGCAGAGTAGAGTTTGAAACGCTTTGACTTTTTTAAATGTATCACCAGTACTACCTCGGTCTCTCTCTAAGTCAAAACTGTGTACACTGATCAGCCAAACCTTTAAAATCAGGCACAGATCGGATAATAAATAACAGGATTTTCTCGGTACAGCAACCAGTGATTATCAGATGTTTAACAAATAACTATCGCAAGTTGAATTTATCGTAAACCGAGGAGTTTAATATATAGTGCATATCGTAGTGTAGCATACCTTAAACATGCTTAAAACACTTCCATTAAACTACAGTTGGGCAAAATCATTAACATAAAGCTTATTTTATAAGAAAGTATCGAATAGCTGAATATTGAAAGCGAAAAACAAACTAGTATTGTCACAACCGTGGCTTTTCCAAGCACTCCTCTGCCGATTTCCTCATTTAGCGCAGCAGAGTGCAGGAGAGTATCGTACTGTGTAACGCTTTGAATCAAAATAAAAAATTGCAAGTCGAAAAATCGTAAGTTGGACTTATTAGACAATGAGTAAACAGTCGGTTCTCGTAGTCGACATGTTGGATGTGGGACAAATATTCACGACTAAAGACTTTAACAAGGGTCAAATCACTATGGGGTGGGGCGCTCCCAGTCTAACAGTGGTTAGTACCTACCTACTGAGTTTTCTGGTAAGTGCTCACCATGCTAACCCATGTAGAAGTGCAAATGTGTCTACAGTCGGTAGTGTCAGGACTGGACTTTGGGGCAATGGAAGAAGGTCATTTGGTCCTTGTTTCCGTGAATCCTGTTTTTGTTTTGTGAACAATTCTTACCTGGGGAAGTGATGGGGCCAGGGTACATTGTGGAAGAAGGACAAGCCAGTGAAGGGACTTGTTTTGGGAACTGATCTGCTGAGAAACCCTGGGTCTGGGCGTTTAACGCCATTGTTTTGTTGGGTATCATAAATCACACATGATTATTATTATTATTTTTTTTTTATCGTTCGAAATACTGCGACATTTCTGGCCGTTGCGTCGTTGTAGGTGGTTTGGGCCATAACCTGAGAATTCCCCGGAATCTTCCTGTCTCTTAGATCCCGCATGCGATTCCGAAGCCTCATCATCACCCTCTTATTCTGCCGTTTATTGCTTGGCTTTGAAGTTTCGTCGGGGAAGTGGCAGCGCAGATCCGTGAACGTCCAGGAAATGTAGAGCGCAGGACTGGACGTGCCTGAGAAAGCTCTTCTTAATCTCAGAGGAATGCAAGCACCTTTTGTGCAGGAGAGTGTGAAGGAGCTGAGAAATGCCCTGTGATGGAGGTTAGGAGATTGGGCGAGTCGTTCCTGCTCGCTGTGGAGCAATTCTTGTTTTGGCGCGGGACATTTCCGCGTGCGGTCGGCTAAGTCGCGTTTCAGTTGATATGGGGATGCCGCGACGTTTCTGTTTTACACCACGCCTGTGCTTTAACGCTGCAGTCACAGGACCCGTGCTGATTCTCCTTAAGCAGTCATGGCATAAGACCGAAAATGGATGTTGACCGGACGTTACCATAGTCTCGTAGCAGTTTAGATACTTTGCACATAGTGTTTTATTTTAAATGAGAATATTTCCTGTTATGATTCTCAGATGTTAAAGCAAGCGGACGTTGATTGGAATGGCGCTGCACATCAGTGCATTACCCAGAGGTTAAACGTTTGCATATTACTTTAATATACGTGTGTGATCTTTTCGGTACCGGATACATCCTAAGAGTATATGAAGAATCTGGTCCTGTCTTGTCCACCAGCTTCAGGTTTGTGCAATGACCTTCCCGTTGCCAGACGTTTTTGAATCAGGTTGTGAAATTTTTGTCCCTTGCTTGCCCACCCTGCTGAGTGAGGCTGTATGTTACAGTCCTCTGCATGGTTTTCCTCCAGGCTTGGCACGGGACTTCATTTTTTGGCACCGGTGCCCTACCAGCTGTGCCCTCATCTGTCACCTGCCTCATGCCCTCAAGCCCCGGGGGAACGCGATGTACAGTTTGTCCCACTTTAGATCTAACGTCAAAAAGGTGACGTGTTGGGCAGATCAGAGGCTCTCTGTCTGTTCGGTTCTTCGGAAGATCTGCCACATTTTGTTTTCTGAAGCGTGATCTTACCCTCCAGTCCGTTTCCAGGCATGCCATTGTCTCTGGGATCAGCGGCCTCTTCTTGGCCCGAGCGTCAAACTTTTCCAGGAACCAGGAACTGTTTGTCTGAATGAGCAGAAAGGGGGAGGACAGACGGGCCAAAAATGTGTCGAGGGGAGTCGGAGCTGTTTGGAAGCTCACAAAACAAACATTCTGCAAATGAAATCCAGCTTCTGCTGCTCGTCATCGCTGTCCTTACACAACCCGGTCTGAACACGGACTCGAAATAGATCGTTCTTGCGTTCTCTGGAGGATGGTCTTAAGTCAGACCAGGATGGACTGACTTTGCTCCGACTGTAGCCAAGTTGTGGGCAAGCCATCGAACACGATGTAGCTTTTGTTCTGGTAACTGATTTGGCAATACAGGATTTGCTGTGAGCAACATTTGGGAACAAAGCTTGCATTGAAGGCAATGTGAAAGTATATTTGTTGGCTTTTCCTTTAGTGTCTTTCTCGGATACCACAGATGAGGATATCGAGCTTTTCGTTGCTTACATATTGACAGTATATGGCAGTTTATATGCAGGATTTAATGTCTATTAATGTCTAATTTAATGTCTAGCCGGTCAACATCCATTCACTTTAACAAACAAGTTAAAGTGTAGTTAAATAGTTCACGTAACTATTCCAGATTCCTATGTTAATAGCTTATTTATGTACTGGCATAGTGTTATTTTTTTGCAATCTAGTACCGCACTACCCAATCAACACTGTATATCCACGAGAAGAGGTGGGAGTTAAAGTTAAGAAAATGATCTTAGTCTGCTGAAAGTCAGCAGGCTGAGGTCGTCACAGCAGATTCTCTATCCATGACCCCATATTCCAGCTGCTTACATTTGTCATCTAAGGGCCTTGTTCGAGGACCCAACAGCGGAGCTTGGCAGGGGTTTGATTTGAATCCTGGACCTTCTGGACCTTCCATAGTCCAGTACCCTAACCACTAGGCCACCACAGACCCTAGGAGTTTTCCCCAACTGTGCCTTGTGGTCCCTGTCAAGAGGGATGTGCCTGCAACAGCTCTATCAGACGCCAGCCTGGAGCGTCCATTCCTGAATCCACCTTAATTGGATCTTCTTGATCCAAAAGTGCAGCCACTCTGTCAATCCAGGGCAGCCCTGAAGCAATGTCCTTTTGCTGTCTGGACTTGGTGGTTAAGGTCCAGGACCACCAAGATTGAGCAAGGCTCTTAACCCACAACTGCTTGGACTGTAATATTGTATCATCTGTAGGTCTGCTAAATGACTGGATTTGGAGATGTAAATATGATGGAGATTAAGCCCAGTAATGCTGTGTAAGAACTGCGTTTTTAGCGAACTGCTGAAAGCTGCACATGGTGGTTAGCTTGTGGCTGGCGGTAGTTAGCATTCAGGGTGGGGAAAGAGGCCCCCGGTGCCGTGTTTGGTCTAGTCTTGGAGCAACAAGGCTGTGCTGTGTATGTGGAGAGTGGAGGCCAAGCGGGACCTCTGAGATGCAACATGGGAACAGCTGAAGAGCCGAGGCATGCACGTGGACACACACACACAACTTTATACAGTAGCACTGCTGTTATTGGCTCAACAGTTGCAATAAAGAAAGCAGCGATTCAAGCCAACGTGGCATAAAATCAAGTTTTTTCTTTGCACTAAAAGGGTCATTGAGACTTAACTTGGCGGGAAAAAGCGAGCACGTGGACTCGGACAGCAGATGCAAACACGATGGGCTGTTGTTCAGACACACGAATGATATGAGTTTTTAATGGCCCATGACGATATTTAACAGAGCAGGGTGTCCAATGGCACATGTATTTTTCCAACGGATAAACCTGATAGTAGTAAACAAGAGATTGCAGAACTTCACTGGAATTAAGTCCGCATGGCATTGCACAGTTCAGTCGGTCAGGGTTAGTCTAGATTTGATTGCAACATCCCGTCCCACCAGTGCTGCTAGCTAGGGGTGTGGGATATTCACAAAAAAAACCCTCCATTTTTTTCTAAGAGTACAGATGCCCCTAGAATGAAGGGCCTCACTCAACAGTTGCAGCGTGACGGATCCATTATTGAACTCGCCACCTTCTGATTAGTCCAGACCCTTAGTCACTAAGAGTACAGAATATCCCTGGTCTGACTTGTCCGTTTGTACTGCGTTTCTTAACACCGGCTGTTTCATGTGACAAACCATGGTCTGTATTTTTTTTTAACCCAACACCTCCCCCCTCCTTCCCCAAAAATCTGGCAGTGAGGTAAATGCTGCTGTACCTCCTCTGTTAAACACTGACTGCTTGTCCACATCTTTGTGTAATGGCTCCATGACGTACGGTCACCGCCCCAAAACCTCCAGAACCTATCGCCCCTCCACTTCTTCAGACCGTTTGATGTTTGTCACTGGGTGTGGTGGTGGTGTAGGGAAAGTGGGGTGGAGGTCTGCCCGTAATATGAACCTCCAGCGCTAAAAATAGCTCAGGACGGAAAAGCCAGCATGTCTGGAACCGCACTTGCTAATTACAAGCCAAGGTTAAGTGTGCAAGCATGTGCGCGTAAGACTGAGCCGGGTAATTGGTGTGCTCGGAGTTTTCACAACAAGGGCTTTCAGCGCTGCTCGGTCGGCTTATACTGACAAGAAAAATGATCATGTGTTCAGGAAGGGCTTTGGCTTGATGTTTCTTGAAGATATAGTTGACAGTTATAAGATTGATGGGATGTAGGGCCGGTTATAACTACATTTGAATGTGGCCAGTTAAAGGAACTGACAGTACATGAAATTCCAAAAATAGGCATTTATACTTTATAGAACAGCAGTTCATGTGAAGATGAGAAGGAAATCAAAAGGAAGCCAAAATGGTAAACCGTCACATTATGGGTTAAGTTCTGTAGAAGCTGTGGGGTGGTGACATCATTTTCCATGCGTCAGTAAAGTTAAGGAAGGAATCGTAATAATGAAGGATATGTATATAAATGTATAGTAACTTGCATATACATTATAAAAACAAGCCATTTATTAATGAATTTGTTGGTTTCCAGTAGCCTTCAGGTTGCACAGGGCTTGGGTCAGAATAAACCCTAGACAGGATGCCTGTCCATCACGGTGTGCCAAGTATCAATGGAATAAATTTTATGGATACCATGGAACATTTAAAGAGCCAAGAGCCAAACTGATATGCCATCCAGACCCTAATCAGGAGAGCCAAGGGAGCTAGGGACACTTTTTGACATCTACATGCCCTTCAGAGCAAGTCTGACAAGAACTTGAATGGAAAGCAGACTCAGAAAGTGGAAGACTGGTTTTAAGGGGATTTTTAGAAGCACTACTCATTTGTCTGCCACTCGTGTGCCCTTTTACAGGAAGTCTAAGACGAAGCCGAACGGAAAGAAGCCACCGACCGAAGAGAAGAAGCCCTACCTGGAGCCAGACTACACCAAAGTGAGGGTCGTGGACTTTGACCTGAAGGAGCTGGTGGTGCTGCCACCCGAGATCGACCTGAACGAATGGCTGGCCAGTAACAGTATGTAGATAAAGTTTCTTCCTGAACTTTCAGTCACCCTAGAAGAGCTTGCAAACGTGTTTATTGTTTGTCTTCTGAGCCAAAGTTATGAAATGCAAATGAGAACGAGATCAGGAAGCCGCGACAGAACAAAGCAAGCGGCTCTTGTTATGTCTAGCATGAGCAGATATTTCAAAACACCCCTCAGGTCTGTCCTTTGCAGGAAAACACACCCCATTATTTCAGACTTGTGTCATTTGGCCGAAGATTGTAGTTCGATTAACATTCCACCACCCAAAGAACACAGGCCATTGTTTGCATTTCCCTGCGTTTTTATCTGCAGTCGAGATCGCTGAGAAAAGATGAAAAACAAGAGCTTATTTTGGGATCGGTCGGGCTTGTCCTCGAGGAACGCGGTAGTTATGTAACGCTTCTCCATCTGAACCTTTTATGGTTAATGAACGCTGTTTTTCACACTGCTTAACGTGTTCATGAACATATAGCAAAGCATGACTGATTCAAATCATTGGTTAAAAGGCGTTGCTACAAGTATTATTATTATTATTATTATTATTATTATTATTATTATTATTAGGTACACCTGCTTGTATTGGGCTTTCAGAGCAGTCTAAATTATTCGTGTCATAGATATAACCAGGTGCTGGAAACATTTCTTGGAGATCTTGGTCCATAATGACATGGCATCCTGGAGTTACTACAGATTTTTGGCTGCACACCCATGATGCAAATCTGTCTGACCTCTGAAATCAACAAGGCATTTTTACCCAGAGAACTGCCCTCACTGGATCTTTTCTCTTTTTTTGCACCATTCTCTGGAAGCCCTGGAGTTGGTGCTGTGTGTGAAAATCCCAGCATGCTGTCATGTGCAGGGGTGCTGATAATATACTACTAATTACAGTGGTGCTTAAGAATTTTCTATATTTCTGCATAAATATGACCTAAAACAACATCAGATTTTCACACAAGTCCTAAAAGTAGATAAAGAGAACCCAGTTAGACAAAAATATTAACTTGGCCAGTTATTTATTGATGTAAATTATCCAATATGACATATTTTATATTATAAAACAGTGGCACGAACAAAAGAGATTTCTGAGGATCTCATAAAAAGAGTTGTTGATGCTCGTCAGGCTGGAAAAGGTTACAAAACCATCTCTAAAGAGTTTGGACTCCACCAATCCACAGTCAGACAGATTGTGTACAAATGGAGGAAATTCAAGACCATTGTTACCCTCCTCAGGAGTGGTCGACAACAAAGATCACTCCAAGAGCAAAGGCTGTGTAATAGTTGGTGAGGTCACAAAGGGACCCCAGAGTAACTTCTAAGCAACTGAAGGCCTCTCTCAAAAAGAACATTTGCTGCTCGTCTGCAGTTTGCTAAAGATCTCGTGGACAAGCCAGAAGGCTATTGGAAGAATGTTTTGTGGACGGATGAGACCAAAATAGAAACTTTTTTGGTTTTAAAGAGAAAGTGTTATGTTTGGAGAAAGTAAAACACTGCATTCCAGCATAAGAACCTTATCCCATCTGTGAAACATGGTGGTGGGTAGTATCATGGTTTGGGCCTTGTTTTGCTGCATCTGGGCCAGGACGACTTGCCATCATTGATGGAACAATGAATTCTGAATGATATCAGAGAATTCTTAAGGAAAATGTCAGGACATCTGTTCATGAACTGGATCTCAGGAGAAGGTGGGTCATGCAGCAAGACACCGACCCTAAGCACACAAGCCGTTCTACTACCAAAGAATGGTTACAGAAGAATAAAGTTCATGTTCTGGAATGGCCAAGTCAAAGTCCTGACCTTAATCCAATGGAAATGTTGTGGAAGGACCTGAAGTGAGCAGCTAATGTGAGGAAACCCACCAACATCCCAGAGCTGAAGCTGTTCTGTACAGAGGAATGAGCTAAAATTCCTCCAAGCCGGTGTGCAGGACTGATCAACAGTTACGGGAAACGTTTAGCTGCAGTTATTGCTGCACAGGGGGGGTCACACCAGATACTGAAAGCAGAGGTTCACATACTTTTGCCACTCACTAATATGTAATATTGGATTATTTTTGTCTCATTTGTTTAACTGGGTTCTCTGTATCTACTTTTAGGACTTGAGTATGTTGAATCCCGTATGTATTACCTGCTTAACCCGGTGTGACCTTCCTTTTGCTCCCGCAGCCACGACGTTTTTCAATCTGATCAACCTGCAGTACAGCACGGTGTCCGAGTTCTGCACGAGCGAGACGTGTTCCGTCATGAGCGCCTGCAACACGTAAGCATCGTCGCTCGGCCCTGCATGATTCACTTTCGCTTTGCAATCCATTATTCATCCCGCAGCCGCTCGGGCAATTCAACACTCAGCCGATGACTCGGGGTCGCGTCTCCGACCCGGTGGTGGTGTCTACCAGCAGGCCTGACTGCTCATGAGGTGTCTGGTTTTAGAATTGCTGATTAGAGATGATACAGGAGAGAACGAATTGACCTGAGTAACACCGACGTGTTTTATATTCTGTTCTACAGCAGATCTGAGTGCGTTCAGGCTGTACAGGTCAGATTTGACATATCTAGGGTTCGAAGCCTGGAGTGTTTTCATTCACTTCTGATGTAATCTGTGTAAATATTACCGACTGGCATGTTATGGCATTAAAGTCATGGGCTTACAAAGAAGTAATGACAAGAAAGGTTTGGAGAAAAAAATAAGGGCTTATATTCAGCTGACTGTTTCATCTACTGGGTACAGACAGTGGTAGCCTAGCAGTTAAGGTACTGGACCCTAGACCAGAAGATCCAGGGTTCAAATCCCACATCAACAAAGCTGCCACTGTTGGCTCCTTGAGCAAGACCCTTCAACCACAATTGCTTGGATTGTAAGACTGCATCTTGTACATCTGTTGGAAGTCCCTCCTGATAAGGGCGTCTGCTAAATGACATGAAATATAATGTAAATCAGTAAATTACATGAGATATCTAATACTTTTATTATAAAATAAGCATTATGTTAATGATTTTGCCCAACTGTAGGTTAATGCAAGTGTTTTAAGCATAACGTAGGCAATGCTATAATATATACAGTATATATTAAACTGCTCAGATTAAGAGTATAATGAATACAACCCACAGTGGAGTTCTCAGAATGCATCGTCTGAAAAAAATCGTGTTTTTGGGACAGGTTTATTTCTGTTCCGTAAATCGCTGCCAATTTAATGCCAGTTTAGATTAATGATCTGTTCAGGGTTCATTTCATGTCAAAACTTTAAACAGAAGGGCTTTGAAGCAGCTGCGTTGTGACAGCATAAAGAAATCCAGATTCTAGAAAGCTCAAATCCTGCTTGATCCTTCATTTGGTTTCTGTGTCAGTGAATCGGGATGGGTCCACACAAGCCCTTTTGTTAGCGAAGGTGACGCCCTAAGAGAGCGGGTCACCTGCCAGGAGTGAAGGAGAAAAGAGAAGCTGATCAGTAGATCATGTAGTGATTTGGTACAGCAGTAACCTGCCTAAAATGCAGTGGGCATCGGTACAGGATGATCTGGAATGGCATTGTTAGCAGTTACCAAAAGTTTCTCTATAGAAACATCAGTGCTGCCCATAATGTCCTGATTTTGCTCCACTCCAGCGCCCAAGCCTCTGAAGTTCAGTATCTTTCCGGTTCTGTGGCCCTGAGGCTCTGCAGATGTTTGGGCTGCACTGACGAGTTGCTTTGACACCATCTTTCATCACGATCAGACATGATTCACCTGTCAGACTGTACTGTACTGTAGAAGGCGACGTGGCATTAATCAGAGCTGCTCTTGTCCCTCAGGACTTACTACTGGCAAGACGAGAAGGGGAAGAAGACGAAGTGCACGGCCCACGCCGCCGCAGTACGATTCGATTTTGTCATGAGTTCAGTCCAGAAACTCGTCACCGATGAGGACATCTTTCCCACAAAGTATGGTAAGTGTGAGCCTTGTACCGCCCCCCTAGTGGCCGTAAAACACCTGTTTTCTTATGTTATTTTTTTTAATATTATTACTTTTTTTTTAAGACAAGTGTATGTGTGTGTCCTCAGAAATCTCCTTTGTTTGTTCCATGATACACTTCCACAAACGTGTTGTGAAGAGCAGACTTTGATAGATCCCTGTTCTTTAAGAGAAACAGGGTGCCCACTCACACCTGATTGGCATCCCATTGTTTGAAAACACCTGACTCTGATTTCACCTTCAAATTAACTGCTAATCCTAGAGGTTCACATACTTTTGCCACTCACTAATATGTAATATTGGATCATTTTCCTCCATAAATAAATGACCAAGTATAATATTTGTGTCTCGTTTGTTTAACTGGGTTCTCTTTATCTACTTTTAGGACTTGTGTGAGAACCTGATGATGTTTTAGGTCATATTTATGCAGAAACAGAACTTCTAAAGGGTTCACAAACGTTCGAGCACCACTGTAATCCCATGTCCACCTCTAACCCTTCACCCTGTGTCCGTCCTGTGCAGGTAAAGAGTTCCCGAACGCCTTCGATGCCCTGGTGAAGAAGATCTGCCGCTTTCTGTTCCACGTGCTCTCTCACATCTACTGGGCTCACTTCAAGGAGACGGTGGCCATGGAGCTGCACGGACACTTAAACACCCTCTACACGCACTTCGTGGTCTTTATACGGGAGTTCAACCTGGTGGACCCCAAGGAGACCTCCATAATGGACGACCTGACGGAGGCGCTGTGCACGCCGCTGCCCCCTCCTCCACAGAACCACGTGACGGAGAGATGAGGCCGGCGGTGTTGTCGCTCCGTCCCTCTGCTCGGGCAGGACAGAAGGGCCGCCCCTTCCGCCTCCCTAAAAACTTCGCTCTCTTTTTAGGACCCGGTCGGGACGGGTTCGGCCCGGCCTGTGGGCGCCAGCGCTCGTTGAAATTCCCCTCCGAGGCCGAACTGTTCGCAAGCCCTTTAACCAGGACGCATTTCCTTTCACCATTTTCAACAATAGGTTTCGTTTGGTCACTTCCTCATACGGTCTAGGTTAGCGCCGAAGCGTTTCGCGTGTCCTCCTGGGGCGGGGTGCGAGGAAGGTATTAGCACTGTTTGTGTATGGTTTAAGAAGGCTGAACCGTAGGCCCGGTCCTCTAGAGTCTCCTCGATTTTCCTCTTCGTGACATTAAGAGCGGGACATTTTAGGCCTCCAGGAGTCCGAGGGATCTCGGTAGCGCCCATAATCCTGTTCGTCTGACTACTTCTATAAGGGTTGCTCTATAACCTAGCGTCTGACACCATAGCTGCACCTTTCTCTTTCTGTTCGATAACCTTACTAGACGTGTGGTGAGGCTTCGTCCTGCACTGGCAGCACTGGAGCGCCAGGAGGTTCCCCTCGACGCAGCGCAACGACAAAGACATTACTACTGTCTGCTACCCGGCCCCCGTAGTTAGCACGTCCGATCACATCTCCCACCCCACCCCATGTAAACAGAAGCAAACGATTAAGGTTTCAATCACCATGACATGCAATCATGTCCAAATGCAGGGTATGGTGTGACCAGGGCTCGCTTGGCTGAGACACTTTGGAAAGCGCAAAACGTGGCAATGAATGTAAATCTAGTCTTAAATACGTAGTACGTATTTAACTGTCTAAGAAAATTATCCAGGGTGAGTGAGAGTCCGTGTGTGAGAGACAAAGTACGAGAACAAGTCTATGTGTAAGCATGAGAGAAAGAAAGAGATTTTAAAATCCTCCCTTCATCACTGTTCAGAGAGGCTCAGGTTCTCTCTTTAGAGGGTTGGATGTTCATTTTAATTTATTTACCTTTTTTCCTTTCCATTTGGTTTAGTTTTGGCTTTTTTTTTTGTTTGTTTTCCCTTCAGGACTCTGTTCTGGCTTTCATTTTTATGTATTTTAATAATACTTAAGTTAAAAAAAAAAGCGATTTACTATTTTAAGCTCTGCAAAATTATACCCTAATAAAATATTTAAAATGTAACCCAGTTCTGTGGTATTTGCAGCATTTTTGAAAGCAACAAAAAAATGGGCGGCAAGACATTTTAGAGAGGCCGGTCGAAATGATGCTTGGAACCAGGGTCCAGCTGTGAGGTGGTACTACTCATCAATAATAAATGTTTTATGTATACCTCAAGGAAAAGTTTATTGATGCAGTAAAATAAAGGATGTCCATAGAATGTCAAATATAGAAAGTCCTTTAATACGGAAGTGTGTCTGAGTCTGTATACAGGAATAGGAGAGGCTCTAAAGGGCAGATGGAGTCGATCCTAATTATAAAACGTGTGTCTATTTGTGAATATACAATGGTGTGAAAAGGTGTTTGCCCCCTTTCCGATTTCCTAGTTCACTGTCTCTAGCCACACCCAGACCTGATTATGGCCACACCTGTTCTCAATCAGGACGTCACTTAAATAGGACCTGCCTGACAAAGTGAAGAACACCAAAAGATCCTTAAAAGCTGCACATCATGCCGAGATCCAAAGAAATTCAGGAACAATTGAGAAAGAAGGTCATTGAGATCTATCAGTCTGGAAAGGGTTATAAAGCCATTTCTAAAGCTTTGGGACTCCAGCGAACCACAGTGAGAGCCATTATCCACAAATGGAGAAGACATGGAACAGTGGTGAACCTTCCCAGGAGTGGCCGGCCGACCAAAATCACCTCAAGAGTGCAGCGACGACTCATCCAAGAGGTCACAAAAGACCCCACAACAACATCCAAAGAACTGCAGGCCTCATTTGCCTCAGTTAAGGTCAGTGTTCATGCCTCCACCATTAGAAAGAGACTGGGCAAAAAGAACATTAAAGAAAACACAATTTTTTATAATCCCCAAGACTTTTGGGAAAACATTCTGTGGACTCACAAGACAAAAGTTGAACTCTTTGGAAGGTGTGTGTCCCATTACATCTGGTGTAAAAGTAACACAGCATTTCAGAAAAAGAACATTATAGCAACAGTTATGGTGGTGGTAGTGTGATGGTCTGGGGTTGTTTTGCTGCTTCAGGACCTGGAAGACTAGCTGTGATAAATGGAACTATGAATTCTGCTTTCTACCAAAAAATCCTGAAGGAGAACGTCCGGCCATCTGTTCGTGAACTCAAGCTGAAACGAACTTTAGTTCTGCAGCAGGACAATGATCCAAAACACACCAGGAAGTCCACCTCTGAATGGCTGAAGAAAAACAAAATGAAGACTTTGGAGTGGCCTAGTCAAAGTCCTGACCTGAATCCTATTGAGATGCTGTGGCATGACCTTAAAAAGGCCGTTCATGCTGGAAAACCCTCCAGTGTTGCTGAATTACAACAATTCTGCAAAGATGAGTGGCCAAAATTCCTCCACAATGCTGTAAAAGACTCATAGCAAGTTATCACAAATGCTTGGTTGCAGTTGTTGCTGCTAAGGGTGGCCCAACCAGTTATTAGGTTTAGGGGGCAATCACTTATACTGTGTATATATGCGTCAGTCCTAGATTATTATATCCATAATAGCTGAGCTACTAACAGTTATTTACAGATGATACACAATCTTCATTGTCTTCACTTGTCCGCTCGGACGAATGAATAGAAGATGCTGTCTTTCTGCTCCAGCAGGACGTCAGGTCGGTCGTATTCTAATATTAATCCACGCTTCAGCACGATGACCACGTCTGAGCCCAGGATGGTGTGCACACGATGCTGCATTACAGTACAGACATTAATATTAATACATGTTAACAAGTATACAGTTATCAGGTTCGTATACAAAGTACAAGTACTGATTGTAGTCCGAACCCTGCCGGCACTTAGTTTACAGTCTAATGGCGCCTCATTGACACGGGAATGGAACTGCCATATCCAGTGCAGCAGAGAAGCCACAAGAGGGCGCGATAGAAACATACGATAACTGATGGCGTCTCGTGCTTTATATGAATCGAATAAGATGGAATACGTAATTGTTTAACAAACAAATTCATTAATTCCTAAGTATATTCTTTACCACTTCAGTCCCACATAAAAGCTGCTCAAACCTGTTTTTTTTTTTACCTCTTTTCCGTGTAGCATATACAGTGTTTACAAAGACTCTTTAGCTCGGTTCAGTGACTCTTTCAAAGTCAAAGACTGCTCGTAGTTTGTTCACGTCTTCGTTTATTAAATATCCTGTCGTTAATCTCAGCGTCTTGTCATTTTGAGTAAAGTCAAAGTCGACATTTGCAATGCGCTGCAGCTGCCAATACTGGGTTTAAAAGCCTGGCGTACTAATACAGAATTCAGTTCGTGTGAGCCGGTCATAGCTGTGGGTAACTTTATGTACGTTTTATCTCTAGAATACTGACTTTTACAAAATACTTACAGCTATATTTACCACTGTCCTATCCGCAAACGCAGTCATAACCACTTTTTGTAGGATGCTCTCCTGCTCGGAGAAGGAAAGAAGCAAAAGTTTATACACTGTAGGGTTGTGTAACACATACTGTATGTATATACAGAAACACTATATAGACAGAAGTTTTTGGACACTCAAATTAATTCCAAAACGTGGGTATTAGTATGGACTTTGCCCCCCATCTCTGCTGCTACAAGAGCCTTTTTCTTCTAAGGTTTTCCACTAGATTTTGGAACATGATCTGACGTCGGACACAGTAAGCCCAGTAAGCATTTTCAAGGTGTCTTATAGAGTTGAGGTCAGAGGTCTGTGCAAGCCGTCCAAGTTGTCAAATAAGCTTGGCAAACCAATTTTCTGATGTACTGACTTGTTGGAAAACCTATAAATGTATCTCATATAGCGATTCCCCGGGGTATCAGTACAATCCATTCTACTGCCCCTGTTTGTCTTTGGAGAATCCAGAAATGTACACGTTATGTTGTTACAAGTGGTGTTGCTGAAATGGCAAAGCACAGTAATCAGAAGGGGTGTCCACATACTTTTGCCTATATATTACTATGATTCCTGCTCTCACAGTGGCCATGTCGATCGATGCTGTGGCTTCATCCATAATGAGAATGCTGCTCTTCCTTACAAACGCTCGGGCCAGACAAAAGAGCTGCCTCTGACCTTGGCTGAAGTTTTCTCCTCCCTCTGTCACCATTGCATCTACAGAACAGAAACTCCCAATTGGTTTCTCTATTCGATACTGCATGTTCACAGAGCACAGTTTCCAGCTGAATTAATGGAGGAAACTGAGACCAAGATAATCGATTTTTTTTCTTTTCCTTACCTAGTCCTCCAGGTAGAGCTTCGACCACAGGGGTGAGCTGAGCGATCTCTAGAGCTTCCCACAACATTCGATCAGTCGCTTTCCGCTCTGGATCCAGATTAAACCTGAGAAATTAAGGAGTTAGCAAATGATACACTAACTGAACACAAGTGTACCTTCCATAGAGGTACACATTTATGGGTATATCATTTTAAGTGTGTCTGGTGCTACTGAAAGTGTCTTAACCAGTCCATGAGTAGATGTTTGGGCAGTGGATGATATTCAGCGTACAGTCATCAATGGTAGTGTGTGGGGTTGGTGGAATGAGTGTATCATGGGGTGAAACCTTGGGGAGAGCTGACCATAGACCACTAGTCAAAAACAGCATTGTGTATTAAATTACTGTACCTCTGCAAGCTTTGTGACTGTCGGTGCTGTTCTAAGAATGATCCAGAACCAAAATTAATCAGTGCTTGCCCTATGGTGGTGCTTTGTCATGGGTGGATGGGGTAAAGGGGGTTAAAAAATGTAATGCACATACAGCAATACTTTATCTGTTATATGAAAACAAAAAAGAAAGCACAAATACCATGTTTTTTTCTTTCAATACTGCGATTCCTTTTTCTGTCAACAGATGTCGCAAGCATTCGCTCATACTAGTTGTCTGTCATTCAGACGTGAATTAAATGTATATAAGACTCCAACAATGAGGATGGATGTTAAAAGGCACAATGTATTCAGATCGGGACTGTGGTGGTTTAGCGATTAAGTTACTTGATTGTGAACCAGAAGGTCCAGGATTCAAATCCCACCTCTGCCAAGCTGCCACTGCTGGACCCCTGAGCAATGCTCTTAACCCACAATTGCTTGGATTGTAAGTGTTGTCCGTCGCTCTGGATAAGGGCATCTGCTAAATGACTAAATATAATGTTACAATAACTCCTGTATTGTGGCATTATAAGCGAGTAGTAAAGGAACAAACGCAAGAAGAGTATCAGATGCTTACCGAATGGTTCCACTGAATAAAATGGGATCCTGCAGGATGATTGAAAATCTGGAGCGCAGGGTTTGAAGGGGCAGTTTGGCGATGTCAATGCCGTCGATGATAATCCGCCCTAATGAAAGAACATGATCGGACCTGTAGGACGACTGATGTAAGAAAACGAGAGCATCCTCATACCTTCGCACGTGTCTACCATTCGAAACAGAGCCAAGGAGAAGGAGGACTTTCCACTTCCAGTCCGTCCACATATCCCCACCTGCAAAACACAGATCATCACTGATGGGGGAAATCTGAGATATCTCGGAGATGCTGCGTCCAGACCATTACCTTTTGTCCAGGTTTGATGTGAGCACTGACGCGCTTCAGTACAGGTTTCAGGCTGCTATCGTATCTTACGCTCAGGTTCTCGATCTGGATCTCACCACATCTGGGCCATCCTGATGGAACCTGAGCCGGACCTGGAACATCAGGACAGTGAGTACTACAAGTCTAGGGTCCATCCATCACCATACTTGTTTGGGTATAGCGCCTTAATTTGTTTTGCGTTGCATTAAGACTAACAGTGGGTGCTCGGTTGGTACAGTGGTCTGAAATGCTAGATCACTGCCACAGGGAGTCCTGGCAAGCTTGGCCTATGTTTCTCCACGAATGGGAGCCAGAGCTCTAGTATTGAAATTGGCCAAATTATGTTAAAGTGCTTGCCCCTTAGTTTAGTTAAATTACTAATTCAGTGGTACTTGAAATGCTATGAGGTCTGCAGGAGTTCCTGCCTCAGTGACTGAAATGGGAACACAGTTCAACTGCTAGATCAAGTGCCCAATGTTACTCGAACATGTAAGCTAACATGCGCCTTATCAACATTAAACAACTCTAAAAACTAAGCATAACATCAAACTAGAGTCAAAATTTGAGTAGGGAATGCTGTTGCAGCACTTGTGGGATGATCTCCCAACCACCCTCCCTCACTCATGGCTTTAAGGGTTGATCAGAGAAGCAACTTTTGCATAAGGCTAGTGTTTTTGTGCCCTGATATTCAGACTACCCTTTGGTAGCATTGCATTCATGATGTGGACTTTAATGCATGAACACAAACTCACTAATTTCTCCGCTGTAGCTCTCGGGCTCTGTGTGTAACAGGCTGCTGATTCTCTTAACGCAGCCCAGCTGCACCTCCATATCAGCCAAGTTACGCACCATCCAGTTCAGGTAGTTCGACACCTGAAAGTTGAACACATCATACATAACACCATGAACAGGGAACCAGCAATCGTTTCGTATCCACCAGGAAAGGACTGACATTTTTGCAATACATGTTACCATAAGGGCATATGTGAGTCCCAGGCCCACTAATCCCGCTGACAGCTGTCCATATAGCGCGCCGCTGATGGAGGCTACGGCTGCAATCAGCACCACACATGCCCCGATGTACTCCTGCAGAGCCGAGGTTACAATCAACCAAATGTAGCTTTAGTTAATTACACTTTTCTTACAGGTATTCTTGAAGACATTATGGTCTTAAATGTTGTCTTAACCCTACACTTTTAGGCTGTAAGAGTTGACAAGGTATGCATGTAAATTAGACACTACTCTTTTGTTCGTCTTTTGCTTTCCTCCATCACCATTTTCCAAGGAGGATTTTTTTTATCTGTTGGCGATTTCTTCCACCATCAAATCTATTTCTTGTTTGCTAAGTTGGTGCTGTTTTTTCAGGCCAGTTTCATGTAAGCTTCCTAAGAAAAGACTTGAAGACAAACTCTGAGAAGTTCATAATGTTCTTAGATACAGTTCTCAAAAAAAAACTTGGTCATTGATTTTGTATGTAGGCTATGTTGCAATTTACGTTTACAATGTATGGTGCGAGAGGTTGTACAAGCAGACCAAGGATGCCCCTAAATGACTTTCACTCCAGCTGTATGTGGTTTCACATGATATTCTGCCTTGTTTCACCAAGGCAGGTTTAACTTTTTATGTTTTACCATTCGGACTTCTAGCCAGCGATTGGCCGCAGTGAGGAAGAGAGACGCGATGTTGTTGGCGTCGATGTGTTCCAAAACTCTCTTCTTAAATCTGTGTTCATGTCTGAAACCAAATGAGAAATAAGCCATGACATAACAGCAAACAATTTTGTTTATGTAGTATATTTCCTCATTGTGTGTGTTCAGTGAACCTGAAGGCTCTGATGGTGGTGAGACCTTCTATAGTCTGGGAGTAATGGGAGAGGAGAGGGATCTGGGTACTGTCTTCTAACTGCTGCAGATCCCTACACACACACAGGTTTGCATTACTATATTTGGGTGGTCCGGCCATTAAGCATTACTAATGCATATTCTAACCTTAAATGCTTTCATTTTTTATGGATTTTTTTTATTGTACTATTTTACATTACATGGGCAGTCCCTTTGAGGTGTGGGTCACTCCCTTGAGGATACACATAGTTAAGGAGGCCATCTATGTGCGATTAGAACAACCATCATTGAACAGAGGGGGTTGTTTGCAACACAAGTTATCAGCCATCTACAAAGCAGATCCCTTCCTAGGTGGTTTAACCCCTATTTGCACCTCGACCCATGTGACCCTAACTAACAGATCCCAACAACTGATTTTGTCTGGACCTACCTGGATGCCACCCGGAAGTACTTCTGAATGAAGTAGCAGGTGATGGCCAGAGGGAGAAGAGCGATTAGAAAGACCGGTGTGATGTAGGAGATGACGCCCACTGCTGACACGCACAACAGAGTGGAGCGACTCAAACACTCCATGGTGACCGGGATGTGCTACAATCACAGGATTTCTCTGGGTGAAGGTCACAAAACACTAGGAACATGCCAAACTTTCCACAGTCACTAGAAGTCAAGGAGATAGTGACTACAGAGCCTGGGTCAGAGCCACTGGGTGTAGGTAAAGTGCTCCCTGTATGGGGATAACTTTAATTACCTGATCGATGATGTTGATGTCGGCGGAGAATCGGTTAAGAATATTGCCTAGGGGTGTCGTCTCAAACAACCTGCAATGTAAACCATTACTTGGTTGTAGTAGCATCAACTGATGAAGTCTTATACAAAGGTTTGGGCACCCCTGGTCAAACTGCATATTGATTCCTGCATATTGATCGAAGTAGGAAATAAATTTGAATAGTCTGGCCTGTGACTCATGTCTTTACTCCCACATCCTGGTCACTTACAATCTGTGCTGGTCTTGGGGGGTCCTGACCATTAGAGAACAGAGTAAAGGGGACTAAAAGTATGTAGAGAAACAGATGGACTACAGTCTGTAATTGTAGACATAACATAAACTTGTTGCTTTGAAACCTTTCGTTTCTTGCTAGTGTTATGTTTTAGTTAATTCTCTGCAGAGGTTTTGTTGACAAACAATGGCCAGAGGTACCCAAACCTTTGCTTAAAGCTGTATTACGTTGCACAGATCCACACCTCATTGGAGCAAGGATGATGGTACGTAGGAGGTTGCAGTGTAGATGCTGAGCAACCCGCAAACCCGTCCATTCTACTGTCAGAGAGGTGACCAGACACAACACGATGCCCAGGAGACACAACACACAAAACACCAGCAGGTACGAAGCCTGACTGAGCCCACATTCCTGAGAGAACAACGGAGAGGGAGTCGGTGAGAGAGAGAAAGCAAAAGTGAAGCAAATGTAACCTTACCTTACTCTAATTTAACTCCCACTATCAGCTATGAAGTGTTTTTAATACGATACGCATCACGATACACAGGTCACGATATGATTATATCAAACTTGGGTTTGACTGCTGCCTTTAGTAAGAAGGGGTCTGGTGCCTTTTCACCTTGTAGACATGTATCTAATTTTGGGAGGCTATAGGGAGCCACTAAAGGGAACGCAGCAGATTGAAACACCTACAACAAGGCCAAAATTAAGACCATTAATATAATTGGCAATTTCGATGACTGAGAGCTTTGCCATTTGACACGTCTCTGACCTGTTCATACGTACAGTTCCTGTCTGCGCTGTCTGTCTGAACCGCGATTGCCTGAGACGTCCAGTGGGCGAGCCAGTAGTCTATCGCTACCATTAGTGAGTGCTTGGTAAGCTGCGAGAGAATGAGCAGAGGAAGCAGCAGGAGGCCGGCCGCTCTGAGGTATGCACCCAGAGAACCCCACGGCATTGTGGTTCGTTGATGAAGATCGGCTGATAGGCTGTCCTCATCTGTGCTCAGGGAGATATCTGTGGAACAAAAGACACTGAAAATGACTTCATTCAAGTACAGCGTTGTTCTTGGTCAACACTCTTTGGAGCCTCGTTGTAACTGTCCAAAAGACATTGACATTTCACAGGGTTTAGCAGGCGCCCTTATCCAGAGCCACTTAGAACTGATACAGTCTTACAAGTGTAGTGAGGAAAAGCCGCAGTCGTGACGATAATCATTTTTGTTTTTCACATTCACTACATTTTTTCAATAAAGTATATGAGATATTCTTCTGTAGGGGTTTCTGTTGCAACAGTGGGATGATCCCCAGCCAGCCTAGCATCCCTAGGACACAGTCAATTGTGTCTGCACGAGATGCCCGAACAAGTGCCCGTTGCTGGGTCACCATACTGGTGGACTAGCTTCTGCACCACCGGAGCACCCATGGTGAATATTTATTAGAAATAAAAATCCTCGACCTTCTATCCAGACCTTTAGCCTCCCTGACAGTAACTGGTCATATCCCACAAGTCCAAACAGGGGATCAAGCCACCAAAGATGAAGAGAACAACACACACAGAGCATAGCTGTAAGCACAAATACACATATACACACACAGCACAAATACAACAGCAAAACAGCAGTGTAGAAAGCACGTGATGTACTAAAAGCTCCACAATGCAAAAGTTTGGGTACTACTGGTCTAATGACCACATAGAAATCCAAATAAGGTGTAATATAACCCCAAATCAGAGTATTTGACAACCCTCATAGTATTGAGTTACATTCACAAATGCCACTTAAAACATTACTGTGCAAAAAGATGCCTTATGTTAACCATGTCCTGAAGTGGCATCAGCTTCTCTGGGCTCAGAGGCATGTGGGATGGACCATCACACAGTGGAAACATGTATTCCATACACATTTATTCTATGGTTTGTTTGTTTTTTTGTAAGAAATGAATGCTGTGCGCTCCGGACCAAATGCAATATGGACCATCCAGACTGTTATCAGCAACAAGTCCAAAAGCCAGGGTCTGTCATGGCATGGGGTTGTGTCAGTGCCCTTGGCAAAAGGTAATTTACAGTTTTGTGATGGCAGCATTAATGTAGAAAAGTACACTGAGATTTCAGAGCAACATAAGCTGCCTTCAAGACGACATCTTTTCCAGGGACGTCTATGCATTTTCCAAGAAGACAATACAAAACCACATGCTGCACACATTACAAAGTGACTGCGGAAGAAGAGGGTATGTGTACTGGACTGGCCTCTCTGCAGTCTTGAGCTGAGAGAGAATGTCTGGAGAACTTTGAAACAAATAATGCAACAATCTTACAGGGTACAACCTAAGCAAGGGGGCAGCTTGGCATTGCTGCTGCGTAACCCATGAACCTATCTGAGTACCTTAACTGCAGCGCCATGACAGTCCCAGTTTAATGACAAGAGACATTCTGGAAACAAATAATGTAGTCCAGTAAGATTTGAACACTTTCACTTCGAGAAACCTATGGAGGCTCTGTCAACGGTCATGACTTAGAGAATGCTCAAACCTTTGCATAATACTATATATATGATAAATGATCATGAATGAACCATAGATACTTCAACTGTGTGATTGAAATAAAATGATGTGTGTAACTGATGGTTTACCTTCATCCTCATCCTCCGTGGCCAATGTGTCTCTAGAGTACATGGCCCTCCTGAAGCTCTTCCTCTTCAACTCCACAGTGTTCTCCTGCCAGACACCAGAGCCTATGGTAAACCTTTCTATGTAAACCAGATGGTTGTGAAATTCCCATGGAACACAGTATGAAATGCTAAATGTCTGTTTTATTGTTCGGGAGGTGCAGCGGCCATTGAGTAACCTACCACCACAGTGAGCCAGGTTTGAAATCGGACAGATCCTTCTAACCTGGTCTGGCTTCACACCAACACAATTGGCTGTGTCTGAGCAAGGAGAAGCCGGAACAGTGACCCCTACTCAGAAATGGTTCAGAGGACACTTCCCAGGCCCCACTGTGTCCTTGACTCGCATAAGTGGGGTTAAAACGTAACAAAAAGGTTCCCGATTCCAACCACATTTGAGTAAAAAAAAAAAACACAATGTAAAGCAAAGGAAAAAACTATTGGAACCAATATGTAAGACCCAGGGCACTCAAGTTTCTCAGTGCTCTAACACCATCAGCAGCTCGAGTTCTGGCATTCTTGTGACTGATAAAACTAAAACTGGGCACTCTAGAGCTATCTATGAATCCAGCAGACTGAACCATATCACCTCGTCACCTTGTCTTGTCTGTTCATCAGGGTTTTCCAGTGTTCAAACAGATCAGGTTCTGCACACTGGATGTCTTTTAAGGTGCCCTGAGTCTGTACCGTCCCATCCTTCATAGCTATTATCTGTGGGGTAAGAAACAAATATTTATATAAACACGAATAATGTAAACAGAAAGTCTAAGTTAATTTTCTTCTATTATCTAAGGTCAATCACAAATTGAGCAAACTTAGTGGAAAGGAAAAACACCCTAAACATTATAAAGATGAAATTTTCTGAACCGCCATGGGCAGCTTAGATGTTATTAGATATAATTAAACAGAATTTGGTAGCTTAGTTTATTATAATAGATTAAAATAAAAATAAGCTAAAATATTAACAGAGAGAACATATTTAAAGAAAAGGAAATAACTTAATAAAATATAATAATATATAAACAACGATAAAGTAAACAGAATACACTATTATGAAGAATATAATAAAATAGAGAATATAAAACCATAAACTATAAGACAATAGCCTATATAAATGAAACATTATATAACATAATTTAACTTAACTGGCTATCTGAACCAATAGCTCACACTATAATGAATAGAGCTCTAGAAGTATTATCTGAAAAATCAATTGATTGGAAGTAGACGGTGTTCTGAATGGCATCTTTCATCTACCTACACCATCTCCTCTCCTCCTATAACCTTAACTTTTTATAATTCAATGTTTATCCATAATGTAATCAGTCTACTTTATCAGATTATTGATTTAAATGTATATCTTTCTAGCAGGTAAGATCTTAATAATGCTTTTATTTGTAATGTTAGCCCTATATATAATATATTGTGTTGTGCTTTTCTGTGATATTTGTGAATGTAGTTGTGTGTTGTTCTAACCCAGTCTGCATGTGGTAAATACTGCAGTTTGTGTGTAACCAGCACCACTGTCCTCTTCTCTCGCCTGAGCAGTTTTAGAATACCCTCCAACATCAGATGGTCACTCAGGTGGATGTCTAGTGCTGAGAATGGGTCATCCTAAATTCAGCGACAAAGAGATTTTTATCAGCTCCTACACACTGCTGCTGCAGAAAGCATGTGGGTTTGTGTCCCAATACTTTTGACTATGTGTGGGTTTGTGTCCTAATACTTTCAGCTACCTGTGGGTTTATGTCCTAATACTTTTGGCCACATGTGGATTTGTGTCCTAATACTTTTGGCCACGTGTGGATGTGTGCCCTAATACTTTTGGCCACGTGTAGGTTTGTGGCACCATACTTTTGACTATGTGTGGGTTTGTGTCCCAAAATATTTGGCCACCTGTGAGTTTGTGTCCCAGTACTTTTGGCTGTATATTTAACCAAGACCCGAGTGGTGTGTTACAAAGCATAAAAACGGTATAGATTTGAACGACTGACCTTGCTGTTTTTCAATTCACCTTTCTCCATAAATCCTGCGTGTGATATTGTGAATAAGTAAACATAAAGAAGTAGGAACTCACCAGGAACACCACGTTGGTTTGCTGATAAAGAGCTCTGGCTACACTGATACGCTGCCGCTGGCCCCCAGGCAGAATAATACCCTGATCCGAAGAGACCACGTAAGAGAAGATCGAACACACACACATCCTATTAAGCTTGTGCAAATAGACTTACCCTTTCTCCAACCATGGTCTGGTCTCTTTGTGGGAGTGTGTCGATATCAGGCTGGAGCTGGCACGCCTCGATCACATCCTTATACCTGAACACCAGATCAACTTAGTTAACAAGACAGTTCATATGTTACGATGGTTAACACTAAGATATTAAGATATGAGGCGGCTGGCTGTCACTAATGAAAAAAACTGATTAAATAAAAAATGAGTTACCATTTAACGTTCACTCTTATGGCCGAGGTCTTAAGAATTATAATAGAAAATAAAATGTCTTATATATATGTTATTCAGGCTTGAATGACACAAAATTAGTACGAGCGAACCCTTGCGACACCTGCTGGCAGAAAATGGAATAGCAGAAACATGGTAGCGTACTGTATTACACAGTACAGTACTGTACTAAATGCTCTCATTGTTTTTAGTTAATATTATTATTTAAAATAAAACACTATGTGCAAAGTATCTAAACTTGTGGTTAAAATGGCCATAATGGTTATAAATAATAAAGTTGTACCCACTGGATAAACAAATGGTGAAAACATAAAATCCTTAGTAATGAAAATGATTATTGGTTAAAAAAATAATTAAAACTAGCCATGATAAATATATACAATAAATATGAATAAAAATGGTAACAGTTCAAAATGAATGTAAAAGGGACTTCTCTTTCTAAGAAGCACGCTAGGAAGATGAAAGGACCGAGTGCAGGGTGAGGTATTGTGTTTGTGCAGAGTGGTGCGATGAAGCGGAGTTGCATTTCTGTCTTTTCACATGGCTTTAACGGAGCGTGAAGATAAAGAACCCTGGTTAGTGCTTTATAGAAAGCTGGAGTGTTTTGTACCTCTTCGCGTTGGGGAGTGTGCCGAACAAGATGTTCTCCTCCACAGTGGCGTTGAGGAGCCACGGCCTCTGGGAAGCGTACGCCACCGGACATCTCTTCCTGCAGATCATGTCACTCTACTGAAGTTCAACGGAATGCAAATGAACTTTAGAATGAACAATTTAGACGTGATATGCTACTTACTCAGGGGATTTGGAGCCAGTAGCACGATTAACAGCTACCCTGGAGAAAAGAAAGGACAAGTTTAAGTTAATCTTTAAAAAAATGGTTGTTTTAATCATGTGACTGTGGTAGCCTGGCGGTTAAGGTACAGGACTATGGACCAGAAGGTCCAGGGTTCAAATCCCACCTCTGCCACCGTTGGGTCCTTGAGCAAGACCCTTAACCCACAATTGCTTGGATTGTAAGACTGTACCAAGTCGCTCCGGATAAGGGTGTCTGCTAAATGCTGTAAATGTAAATGTGACAAAGAATAAAAAATGGTAAATACCTGTTATTTCCTTCTTCATCCAGATCTGGTGGCCTGTTACATATGGACATACAATAATACACGCCTTAATGCTTAACATTTTTAATTCACCAAGCACTACAGTGTTTGTAAAGTCTAGGAAGTCTAGGCAAGATCCGTGTGTTACCTGCTCCATGTGACGCTTCCTGAAATCTTCTGCATCTCTCCCAGAGCAGCCAGCAGCAGGGAGGATTTCCCACAGCCCACCTGGCCCACGATCATCGTCAATTCACCTATAACAGGTAAACAAACCGGCATAAGATCTCAAACCAGCGCACTTGTATTAAATGCTGCTCTGCTTACCAGAGGGAACTTTGATGTCAATGTTTGTCAGGGTGGGGCATCCTTGGGTCCAGGTGAAATATCCGTTCACGATCTAAAGCATGCAGGATTTAGCGAAGCCTGTTAGATCTTTCTTTGAATTAGCACTGCTCTAAACTTTCTACCTTGATACAGATGTTCTGCTCTTTGGTGTTACAGATGTTCAGTTCGGGATCATGCTGAGCCAAGTTCCTGTTCTTGTCCTCTTTGGCTTTGTTCTTTCGCTTTACCAACTTTGTAGCCTGGAGCTGCAACACATACTGGGATGAACAGATGGTGGTTTTAGTTCAGATCCTCACACTGTTTTTGTGTTCAAGGAACAAATGTATGGGCATGTACAACATTTGGGCATTGTGGGAAATGACCGAAAAATGACCGATCTGTCAAAATGGCTTTTATACATTGGACATTATGATAGTGCCTTAGACCATTGCAGCCACCTGGGCACCACTTATAAATGATGATTTTGTATACAACTTTATGAGATACACCTTGTTTCTACACTCATTGTCCATTTTTATCTGTTCCACTTCCCACTTTGAAGTAATTTGTAGTTCTGCAATTACAGACTGCAGTCCATTTGTTTCTCTACGTACTTTATTCCCCTTTACTCTGTCCTCTAATGGTCAGGACCCCAACAGATCAGGTACTATTTGGCAGGTGGATCATTCGCAACCCTGATGTTAGTCCATATCGTGCTGGTACAATAGCTGCTGGAGTTTTTAAACACTTTATTAACTCACTGTCCACTTTATTAAGGACATTCACCTTATCGCTCCAACAAGTCAGAGACTCATGTATTGCAGCACAGTGTTAGTCATCCTCTAATCCAGTGCTCACAGGATGCTGGTGGCTGGACATTTTTGGTAGGTAGATTATTTTCAGTCCATCAGTGACATTGAGGTGTCCGGCAGCACTGCTATGTCCGATCCACTCGTACCAGCACAACACACCACATCCGTGTCAACCAAATAGGACCTGATCTGTGGTGGTCCTGACCACTAGAGAACGGAGTAAAGGGGACGAACATAATATAGCAAAGGTGCTTTAATGCAAGTGATCTGTAGTTCTCACCACTGATTTGATGGCATTGTGGTGGTGGGTGTCTGTCGGCGTAGCAGCCTGTTGAATAGTCTCAATCTCTTCGCTGGCGAAGAATTCACTGAGCTTCTGCACACTGCACACACATGGTATAATGATCTTTATATCAGTTATTTATTAGAATGCAACCAGAAAATGCAGGACATTTGTATGCAGTATTACAAAAAGAAAAAAAAAGAAACAGAAACTCAGGTTCTATAGGCGACAGTGGAAAGTATTTAGTGTGACCTCCCATTGTGTTCATTCAGTTGAGCAATAACAGTATTTGGCAACTTCGTCAGCATGCCAAGTTCATCAGGAAAGGTCGTTTTGGAAGGGTAGAAGCCAAGAAATCAGGGAAACGGGGAGAAAAGGCTAAGGATATGCCAAAACTCACAAAGATTGGAATAAGGTATTATGGAGTGACAAATCCAAGTTTGAAATTTTGGGGTGGTGGTTGTATGTTGGTGTGTGTTGTGCTGGTATATGGATCACACACTGCAGTGCTGCTGGAGGTTTCAAACACTACACTGTTGCTGCTGGACTGAATATAATCACTGTGAGGACTGATTAAGTATTACAGGATGACTAATGGTCATAATGGGCAGCATACCATTCCTGAAACAACAAATCTAGTAGTGGCCTAAGACTTTTGCACAGTATTGTACATGTGAATATATGTATTAACTATGCCTAATCCAAAGTTTAGCTACTGTCACGTCTGGAATATTCAGTTCATCCTTTCATTTTCAGACACACTTGATCCAACTGAGGGCCTGGGGCTCAACCGACAGCACAGAGTGCATGGCGTATCCCAACCCTAGACAGGGAACACTCACACTGGGACACTTTAGAGATGCCTGATCTCCGATCCATAAGGCAGCACTGCATAGGACCATCATCCATCAATAGCTGATGAATGTGGGAGAAAATTAGGGCACAAATTGTGTTGTGTCAAGCAAGTGTCAGTCACCTCACAAGGGCCTTAACAGTCGAGTGTAGGACGCTAGAAAGCAGGAAGAGAGGCGTGACTAGGATGTGGAAGAGCGAGAGCGAAGCAAAAGCCACGGCAGGAGAGAGATCAGCGTTGGCCGAGCTGTGGATATATACATGCACTGCAAACGTCTAAGATGACACAGCAAAAAGCAAGTTATTTATACGTCATAGATTAAAAATGAATTCAGACTGGAACAGATACAACATAGAGAGTAGCATGCTCACCGTAAGAACGGCAGCGATCGGAATGGCTGCATTCATGAAAACTAGACAGTAAAAAGCGAAAAGGAAGCGAGCAACTTTTAAAGGATTGTGCATTAGAATAGAACAGATGCAGCTAGAGTTCAAGCACAGAATATCCTACTGGAGAGAGAGGTGTAGTTGGCGAAGGCTCGGAGGCTGGTCAGCTCTTTCTTCCGTGTCTCTTCAACGCTGGATCTGAAGATGTTCTCCCAGGCGTAGAGTTTCAGCAGCTTAATGCCTCGCAACATCTCGTTCGTTTTCTTTAGTCTCTCACTGGAGTATTCCTGCAGCACAATTTCACAAGATACAGTCCAAGTAACTGTGACTGGAGGACCTTGCTCATGGTCCTAACGCCATTTGGGCTTAGTAAATTGCACTTCCCACTAACCATACACACTGTCTTGGACTGGTTAACAAAATTATTCAGTGTTAATCTTAGCAAATCAGAGCAAAATTGTACAACTCTCCATTTTCAGGCACTCTTAGTGTTTCTGTATTAAAACAACAGAAGTACTTCTCACCAGTGTGCTTTTCTGTGTTCGGGACAGCCGAGTGGCTACGAAGTACTGCACTGGGGCGAGAACGGCGATAACTGCAGCTCCAATTAGAGCGCTGATCCCCAACAAGTAGTAGAGCAGAATCACTCCAATAGTGATCTTTTGTGAAAAAGATATCACTTAGTACACCAGGCTTATGTGGTCCAACATGTATCATTTCAAACCTGTGAAACATTCTAAAAAAGTTGGGACAGGGGCAATTTAGGGCTAGTAATGAGGTAAAAAATACATGATGTGATTTCAAACAAGTGATGCCAATCATGATTTGGTATAAAAGCAGCATCCTGAAAAGGCTTTGAGGAGCAAAAATGGGAATAGAATCTCCAGTTTGTCGACAAATGCATAAGAAAATGATTGATACGTTTAAAAACAATGTTCCTCAAAGAAAGATTGGAAGGGGTTTACATATTTCCTCCTCTACAGTGCATAATATCATTAAACGATTCAAGGAATCTGGAGGAATTCCAGTGCATAAAGGCAAGGGTGCGAACCTAAACTGAAGATGCGTGATCCCCGACCCATAAGGCGGCACTGCTTCAAGAACCATCATTCATCGATAGCCGATAGAACCACATGGGCAAGGAATTACTTTGGCAACCCTTTATCAAGCACTACAATGGAGTTACATTCACAAATGCCACTTAAAACGTTACTGTGCAAAAAACTCTTATGCTAACCATGTCCAGAAGCAACTTCTGCTCTGATCCATAGCTTCTATTTCTATACTGATTAGATTGCTCTCAAGACTGTAGTCATATCTTTGTGTCATCTTTGCTGAAGTGGGGCAGTCATAAATATGGCTGAAGTTATAAATATGTCATTTTGAGCAGTAATAGTGGTTGGTAATATCTCAGTTGAGCTCACCTGTACTGGCATGGCACACAAGTTGGGACACAGGAAGAAGAACCACATGAGCTGCTCAGTGTCTCTGGCCACAAGGTTGCAGATCTGAGCCACGGTCATGTCTCCCATGGACATGTTGGAGGTGCTCAGGCGCATTATCTTATTGTAGATCTTACACTGAAAATATGAAAAAGCTGTTATTTGAAAGGGAGAAGATTTAAAATCCCTGTAAAAAATCTGTCTTGTCCAACAGTATTAGTCTTAATCTGTAGGCCAGTGTCAACATGCTGTGCATAAAATCAAAAACAAATTTCAGTGTCACATATGTTTCAAATTCCTTCCTTCTTTCCTATCAGAGAAAGTCAGCCCAGGCTTCTCTATACATGGTCACAGATTCCAGCTGCTCCTGGGAAAACCCCAGACATTCCCAGGCCAGCTGTGAGATATAATTCCTTCAGTGGGATCTGGGTCTGCCCTGGGGTCCCATTATTATTAACCTATTTAGAATATGTCTTCAAATCAAGTAATGGGTCACTTTAAGAATAAATAGCAACACTGGTTTAGTTGGTTGATTGATCAGACCTGGATGGCTCCCCTGATCTTAATGCCGTTCTCTATGGCAGTGTAGTAGGAGGCCTGCAGGAACGTCCTCTGAAGCAGCAGAGCCAGGAACAGCAGCACAGCTAGCACGTAGCCGTTTGCTAAAAATGCCCGAGAGGAAATGAAATATACCCCGAGTACCTTGACCTGTAAGACACACACACACAACACACAAGTTTGCCTTTCTACCATTATGGGCAGTTTCCATTGACATTGAAGTTCATTAATGCCACACCTACACTACTGGGCAAAAACTTGGGGTAACCCCAAAATTTTTCAGCTTGCAGACTGCTTTTTATAGAAGGAAGGCTCAGTATTGTTCCACGTACTGGTAATTTCTTCAGACACCCAGTGAATTCCATTATAGGCACCAAACAATCGGAGCAAAGAGATTCAATTCAATCTAACCCAACTATGGGTTAAAATACTTCCTCAAAGATTCAACAATGGCCGCTTTGCAGTGTTAGGGCTTGAACCCTCAACCTTAAGGGTAATGGTAAAGTACCTTAACAACTGACCTTCGCACTGACCTTAGCCTACAGTGCAGATGTGGATCTCGAAAGTAAAGTTTTATGGAAGTTTACCGGCGGTTCCATGGTGTGATTATCGCGGCTTATATGATGGACGATGCCCGAGATGCAAAGTGGCCCTGTGAAGCCCAGGAGATCAGCCAGGAAGCGATGAGTAATGCTGAGAAGTAAAGGGCCTCCGAAGGAATGCCTCAGAGCATCCCAAATCCACCGGGAGCCTCGCCCGGGGATCGCACCTCGCTCCTATAACACAGCATATCATAGACTCAGGTACGTCGTGTCTTTACTTACTGTTAATACATTGTTAATAATGTTGTTTTGTGTCAGATGTTCAAACCAGAGCTGGGGATTTGAATGATTGGTCTAGAATCACAACCAGTAAGTCTTGCGTAAGCCACCTAAAGTGATGCCTCGTTACAAGCTCTAGCTTATCTCATTCACTCACAAAGGATGTACAACGAACATACACAACCCTTACCCTATTAAATACATACATATACTTGTGCATACACAAGAAAATCTCCAAAGCTTCTTAAAGAATGGCACAGGGTTCTGTTAGCTTTACCCCACAGTCTTAGTCTTTAATTTGACTGAAATTTAATCCTGTGTAACATCTGCTGAATGCAGAACTGTTCTCACTGTGATTATCCCCCTAGAGGCATCAGCATCGCAGAAAAACACAAATAACAGAGTCATGCTGGTTTTCTGTAATAATTCGGGTCTTGTTTTATGTTTTATCTCTTAATTGAGATTTCATAGCTCATTAGAATTCTACTGCATGCTTTCAGGATGAAGCTACACGCTCTGTGTCTGATGTCTACAAACAGCTCGTTGAGAACCCCACACAATCATGTAACGGCGCTAAAAAAGGAGGTGGGGAAGGAAAGCAACACAAGTCAGCTGTTAAGTAAAGCTGAATAATAAATCATATATTTACAGTATAAATAGACATGTTTTGTCAATGTATATAATTATACATTTATTCTGACATATACTGAGCTGTTAGTGTCCCTCATATCACTACTAGGGATGATCAACTGTCATATGCAATGGCTCCCCAGATCAACACACTAGCAGGTGGGGCAGTGTGTCGCTCCAAAAACAAGCACAACAAAGACAGGCTTGAAACGTTCACCACAAGGCCTCCATACTTGAACCCGACCAACGTGGGATCCCAAACAGAACCTGGATTGGTCACTAAAGGCCATAGCAGTCCAGGATTCTCATTCATGACACCACTTCAAATAAAGGCCGTGGTGGTTTTTTTTGTCAATTAATTTTATATAGAGAGCTATTATGTGTGATAATGTAGTGTAATAATGTGGATGTGCTTTATCTCATCCTTTACTTTTGTTGGTTATGTTGGTACACATCTCAAAGATACACTGAACACATTATTTTCTATTCTTAATATAAAGTTGCCTGCCTAATTCCCACCTTAGACTCAACACTGCCTTGTACCTTTTGCACAGTGAAGGCTCTGCGAAGCTTCTGGTAGTTGGTCAGAGCTCTCATTGCTATGGGCAGCTTGCCAATGGTTTTCAGGTAGATGGGCTGTTTGTGTGCCGATGTTATGAATTTGTTCATCCACCAGTACGTGCTCTTGGATAGCAGGTTGACGAAGGGCTGGAGGAAACGAACGCCGAGGTCTTGCAGATCTTCAGGTGGCTTCACTTCGGTCGGATGTGAGAAGAACACGTAGCGCTGGATAAACAGATCACCAGGTACTGTTACTCTATATATGTTAGTATATATACATAAATAATGGTGGAAAATAAGTATTTGGTCAATAACAAGAGTTCAACTCAATACTTTGTAACATAACCTTTGTTGGCAATGACAGAGGTCAAACGTTTCCTGTAAGTCTTCACCAGGTTGGCACACACTGTAGCTGGTATTTTGGCCCATTCCGCCATGCAGATCTCCTCTAGAGCAGTGATGTTTTTGGGGCAACACGGACTTTCAACTCCCCCCACAAATTGTCTATGGGGTTGAGGTCTGGAGACTGGCTAGGCCACTCCAGGACCTTGAAATGCTTTTTACGGAGCCACTCCTTCATGATCATTTTGACCCCACGGGATGAGATCTTGCATGGAGCCCCAGTTCGAAGCAGATTATCAATGGTCTTGTATGTCTTCCATTTTTTACAATTGCTCCCACCAGTTGATTTATTCACCACCAAACCTGCTTTTGCCTATTGTAGAGGTCATCTTCCCAGCCTGGTGCAGGTCTACCATTTTCTTTCTGGTGTCCTTCGACAGCTCTTTGGTCTTGGCCATGGTTGAGTTTGGAGTCTGACTGTTTGAGGCTGTGGACAGGTGTCTTTTATACAGATAACGAGGTCAACCCATTAATACAGGTAACGAGTGGAGGACAGAAGAGCTTCTTAAAGAAGAAGTTACAGGTCTGTGAGAGACAGAAATCTTGCTTGTTTGTGGGTGACCAAATACTTATTTTCCACCATGATTTACAATTAAATTCTTTAAAAATCCTGTAATGTGATTTCCTGGATTTTTTTCCTCATTTTGTCTCTCATAGTTGAAGTGTACCTATGATGAAAATTACAGACCTCTCTCATCTTTCTAAGTAGGAGAACTTGCACAATCAGTGGCTGACTAAATACTTTTCTTGGCCCACTGTATGTGTGTATATAAGTCTCTACATTCTTTTATGTATTGTATTTTCTTTAAATATGTTCTCTCTTTCTGTTTATTTGAACTACTACCTTTTGTTTATTAAACCTAAAACCAATTAGCTAGGTAACTTGGTTTAATTCTTACATACATCATCTAGGCTGCCCCAGTAGGTCGGGTCTCTTTTTGAGTCTTGGACCTCCCAAGGTTTCTTCCTTATAACATTTAGAGAGTTTTTGCTTGCCACTGTCACCATAGGCTTGTTCAGATAGAGATTTGGGCCTAGATAATTGTAAAGCTGCTTTGAGACAATGCTCTATTGTAAAAAGCGCTACAGATGTCACTTGACATGGATTAGTATTTTTTCTCAATGTATCTGTACATTGCAAACTAATCTCGTCTAAAATTTGTTAAAATTCTCAGACACGAGTGATTTTACTGGTTTCCATTTGTAAATAAAGGTTAGATTTCCATTACCTTGTGCATTTAGCACTGTAGTGATTTAGCTTGTGCAGCTTATCATGTAATCAAACTCTACATGTGTATTTAGGAAGAGCTTAACTTGGTGGCTCACTTGCTAAATAATCAGCTTTCATACAACACTGTAAGACTTTAACACAATAATTCTTGGGGATATCAAGCTGTTGGGTGACGTATCTAATGACTGAAATGTGAGCTGGAAACAGATGTGTTGGCAGTTCTAACTTGGAAAGAGGTAAACACCAAGTTCAAGTTGTGAGAAAGAGAACAGAATGGGGTTTATGAAGAACAGGACGGGGGGCAAGAAAAATCGAAGAGATTAAAAGGGTTTGATGAAAAGTCTCAGTTTGCCATACTTTCTTCCATCTGCTACAACTGATGGTACAAATTAAGACATTTTTTCAACACGGGTTATAATCAGATAGATCCCCTGGTGGCTATGAGTTTGCCTCTGTTAACCTCAACTTGGTAAACCGCTTTACAGAGGGGATCAAGTGAGGATTTACTCTGCACTCACATCGCTGAAAAGGTGGACAGATGTAGGGTTTAAAGACCAGCCTTTCAGGGCAAAGCACAAATGCCTTTTATTATTGTAATCCTGCACAGTTGATGCATCTGTGAATGTATTCATGAAGCAAAGAAAGGTCATACTGTGAGGCAAATTATAAAATGCACAATGGGCCTGTTTTATGCTGATATCCTATTTATTTGTCACTTGAGTGGTTCAGAGGTCGAACATGTCAGTCATAGATATCCTGGTGTGTGTGTGTGTGTGTATACAGTGGGGCAAAAAAGTATTTAGTCAGCCACTGATTGTGCAAGTTCTCCTACTTAGAAAGATGAGAGAGGTCTGTAATTTTCATCATAGCTACACTTCAACTATGAGAGACAAAATGAGAAAAAAAATCCAGGAAATCACATTGTAGGATTTTTAAAGAATTTCATTGTAAATTATGGTGGAAAATAAGTATTTGGTCAATAACAGAAGTTCAACTCAATACTTTGTAACATAACCTTTGTTGGCAATGACAGAGGTCAAACGTTTCCTGTAAGTCTTCACCAGGTTTGCACACACTGTAGCTGGTATTTTGGCCCATTCCTCCATGCAGATCTCCTCTAGAGCAGTGATGTTTGGGGCTGTCACTGGGCAACATGGACTTTCAACTCTCTCCACAAATTTTCTATGGGGTTGAGGTCTGGAGACTGACTAGGCCACTCCAGGACCTTGAAATGCTTTTTACGAAGCCACGATCGGTGTGTTTGGGATCATTGTCATGCTGGAAGCCATGTTCCATCTTCAATGCTCTTACTGATGGAAGGAGGTTTTGGCTTAAAATCTCATGATACATGGCCCCGTTCATTCTTCCCTTAACATGGATCAGTCCTCCTGTCTCGTTTTCAGAAAAACAGCTCCAAAGCATGATGTTTCCACCCCCATGCTTCACAGTAGGTATGGTGTTCTTGGGATGCAACTCAGATTTCTTTCTTTTCCAAAACACAACGAGCTTTTAACAAAAAGTTCTATTTTGGTTTCATCTGACCACATGATATTCTCCCAATCCTCTTCTGGATCATCTATATGCTCTCTGGCAAACTTCAGACGGGCCTGGACATGTACTGGCTTAAGCAGGGGGGCACGCCTGGCACTGCAGGATCTGAGTCCCTCTCGGCGTAGTGTGTTACTGATGGTAGCCTTTGTTACTTTGGTCCCAGCTCTCTGCAGGTCATTCATCAGGTCCCTCTGTGTAGTTCTGGGATTTTTTCTCACCGTTCTCATGATCATTTTGACCCACGTCTTGCGTGGAGCCCCAGATCGAGGGAGATGGTCTTGTCTCACATAATTGAAGTGAAAATGACAGACCTCTCTCATCTTTCTAAGTAGGATAACTTGCATAACTTGTGTTGTTAACAAAACTTGGACAACTTGTGTTGTTTTGCAGGCCTTATTCCGTATATTAATATCATTTTTCTAATATTCCCACAGTCTTGCTCTCACCCTGCGCAGTATAACACTGATCTCCACGGTCAGCAGCAGGCCATAGATCAAAGCCAGCAGACCTGTGATACAGAAGCGCAGCTGCCCCAGACCGATCCCGTGCTCACTGTACTTGGCAACCTTGATGGATTTGGTGATGAAAGCCAAAATCCAGTAGATGAGCAGAGCTGCAAGTTAAACAAAAGCAATCACCAGGTGCTTCATCACAGTCTGACACTGCAGAGCATTAAACAGGGCGGTGCTTGGATGACGCAGTGGCATTTTTGTAGCCCACCACCACAGAGTCTCAGGACAAAGTCCCTCCGGGACTTTCCAGCCAGGTCAGGCATTGTAGGCAAACACTATTGGCTGTGTTTGAAGAAGTGGAGACTGATTATAGAAGCTTCCAGCTCTGATATGGACTGGATTTGCCTGCTTTTGCTTGCTTTTGCCTGTTAACTGGTTTGAACCCAGGTTCGAATCCTGGCCCAGCCACAGCCTGTGTGGAATTTGTGTCTATATGGATTTCTTCCTGGTACTTATTGATTTTTGCAAATATTCACTCATTTGGATGTGATGCCTGCAACACATGCCTTCCAAAACAGTTGGGACAGGAGCATGTCCACTGAGTTACATCACCTTTCCTTTTAACAACACTCAGTAAGCGTTTGGGAACTGAGGACCCTAATTGTTGAAGCTTTGTAGGTGGAATTGGAAAGGCCAACTCTTTTCAATGGGAGACAGGTCTGGACTGCAGGCATGCCAGTCTAGCACCCTCACTTTTTTACTATGAAGCCACGCTGTTGGAACACGTGCAGAATGTTGCTTGGCATTGTCTTGCTGAACTAAGCAGGGACGTCCCTGAAAAAAGCATTGCTTGAATTGCAGCATATGTTGCTCCCAAACCTGTTTGTACCTTTCAGCATTAATGGTGCCTTCACAGATGTGCAAGTTACCCATGCCATGGGCACTAACACACCCCTATACCATCAGAGATGCTGGCTTTTGAACTTAGCGCTGATAACAATCCGTACAGTCCTTTTACTCTTTTGCCCGGAGGACACGACGTCCATGATTTCCAAAAACAATTTGAAATGCGGACTCATCAGACCACAGGACACTTTTCCACTTTGCTTCACTCCATCTCAGATGAGCTCGGGCCCAGAGAAGCCGGCGGCGTTTCTGGGTGTGGTTGATATATGGCTTTCGCTTTGCATGGTAGAGTTTTAACTTGCACTTGTAGATGGAGCGACGAACTGTGTTCACTGACAGTGGTTTTCTGAGGTGTCCCTGAGCCCATGTGGTAATATCTGTTACAGAATGATGTCGGTTTTTAATGCAGTGCCACCAGAGAGATCAAAGGTCATGAGCATTCAGTGCTGGTTTTCGGCCTTGCCGCTTACTTGCAGAGATTTCTCCATATTCTCTGAATCTTTTGATGATATTATGGACTGTAGATGATGAAATCCCTAAATTCTTTGCAATTGCACGTTGAGAAACGTTCTTAAACTGTTGGACTATTTGTGGTGAACCTCGCCCCATCCTTGCTTGTGAATGACTGAGCTTTTTGGGGACGCTCCCTTTATTCCCAATCACTCACCTGTTTCCAATGAACCTGTTCACCTGTGGAATGTTCCTAACAGGTGTTTTTTGGCCATTCCTCAACTTTCCCAGTCTTTTGTTGCCCCTGTCCCAACTGTTTTGGAACGTGTTGCAGGCATCAAATTCAAAATGAGTGAATATTTGCAAAATAAAAAAACAAAGTTTATCCATTTGAACATTAAATATCTTGTCTTTCTAGTGTATTCAATTGAATATGAGTTGAAAAGGATTTGCAAATCATTGTATTCTGTCTTAATTTATGTTTTACACAACGTCCCAACTTCATTGGAATTGGGGTTGTATATATGTAAGATTGTCCCCAAAGCATAGGTTTTCCAGGTGTGTGTATCATATTTTTTTTTTTAGTACCTTGTAGGCATAAAATGTCCCACAAGGATAGGAAGGTCCTACCTTTCTTGCCTTGTGGGGAAATTTTACAGGTTACCATGGGGAAAACTTTTTTTTTAAACAGAGACTGCAACTTTTATTTGAAAAACCAAGTGTCAAAACATTACTGAGGTTAGGGTTAGGTGTAGGCCATGTGCCCTGTGCTGCCAGTTAGAGGGGTTGAGGCCTGATGGGGTCCTGCCCAGAAGGCTCCAGCTGGCCACTGTTAGACTGTTGATCTGCATATGATTTGCTTCTAACTGCATTCAGTAAATTTTGGTTTAGTCTCCAGAACGCTCCTGCCTAGCATATATGGTACTAAACCTGGACTCTTTCTCCCAGTTTGGGACATCCAATTCCCCAATCCTTTTGGAATCTCCAACCTTCACCCCCTCAGTTGTGAACAGTGTCTATGGGGTGCCCTGCCAGGACGGAGGCACCTCTAAGATTCAGGAACACGAGTGTCTGTGGTATTGGGCGCTTGTATTTGACCACTGCACCACCTGAGCACCTTTCTTTTCTTATTAACACTGCCTTTCTTCTAAGTATAATTTTATAATTATTACATTAATTTGAGACTATTACAGGTCTGTACTTGCATAACCAGAGTAACAAGCCTTACTTAATTATTTACACACACAAAGGCAGGCTTTATTCTGTATATACCTAAAAGTAGTTTGGGAAAGTTGGAGGTCTCTATGTTGTGGTAGTACACGATGGAGGTTACAGCAGCCAGAATGCCCAATCCAGCAGGCATGTAGAGCTGAAGGTGGCGGGACTGGTTTAACCTAGAGACACAGGTTTGCATTAAGTGACCATGTCTCACGCATGTGGTGGTAAATGCTATCTGAAGAAAGATTCATTTAATTAAGCCTACTGGGTTATACGCATTTTGTGATGAACACTCACCCATCTGAGACGATTCCCTCAGCCACCTCACACACCAGCACAAACAGCAGAGCGATCGTGAACAACCAGCGCAGATTATGACCAGGAAAATGGAGCCATGTACTATGATGGATGTGAACCTTTGAGCTCTGGCTGCCCCAACCTACAGAATGGCGTCAGAATAATTAGCACATTAACGTTTACGTACTTATATTACTATATATTATTTGCTGACTTGGAAAATAATTGAGATATGTATATACATATGCATGTGTACATGTGTGTGCGTCTGTAAACAGAGACTGAATGGGGCATATTTCTTTAAATAAATTATGCCTTAAATGTTATTCTGAAGCCACTGACCGATAAATAGGATGGGGAAGGAGCTGAACAGGAGGAAGACATGTGGCACGAGTCCCAGAGCGTCCAGGAAGCAGCCATTATTCAGAAGGCCGTTATCAACCTTGTAGGCAGTTGAGTTATCAGTTCCACAGAAAGACAGTGTGCTATTGGACACAGGAGTCTGTCAGAGAGAAAAAAATGTTTTTAATTTAAATCATCCTCTTAAAATTATTATTTTATTTAACGATTGGTACATTTGTGTTCAGCATCATTGGCACCCTTGATTTTTAGATTCTCTAGATTCTTGATTCTCAGAAAAACAGCCAATATTTTCCAAAATAAGTAGATATATATACACATATACACATACACATAAACATACTGAGACCAGGACTGTTGGCCATTTTTTCTTCTTAACCATTCTTGGATACTTTTGGATATTATGTGCTGCTTTGGGTCATTATCCTCCTGTAATCCTGCTATCCTTAATTTTTTATTTTAGTCTAAAATGCTCTGATAATCCTCTGATTTCACTGTTTCTGTAACAGTTCAAGGCAGAAATGGCAGCAAAGCAGACCCACAACATCATGGATCCTCCTCCATGTTTCACTGTTGGTAGGGTGCTTTATTTTGTCTAAACATAATTCTGGTATGCATTGGCAAAGAGCTCTAGTTTGATTTCGTCTGCCATAGAACACTGTCCCAGAAGGACTGTGGCTTACATATGCAAGTTTTTCTTAAACTGGGATGCCAAGGTCTTTGGAGATGGTCTTGCACCATTTAGACTGCTCACCAATCCAGGATAAAACCACTTTTTTTCTACCTTGATGACGACCCTGGTGGGCACTGGTTCTTTATCAAACATAAGAGCTTGTGAGCAAACATATGAGCTTCATTTCAGATATCTTTCATAATAATACAGCTCTAGAAAAATTGTGGCAGCATTTCTATTTCAGTATCTCATGAATTCCAACACAGAAACACCGACTAAGTACTTTCCTTGTGTGACATTACATGCTAGTGATTGATGCTGCTGCTTTTGCAAAACTCATTTATTCTCCCCTGAGCTGCATTAGGAAACAAAATCATTATTCAGCAATGTCTAAAAGTGACAGATAAAGAGAAGAACAGAACTGGAGCTGGATTATGAATTCAATTAGTAAATAATATGTCATTGTTTTACAGGTTCTAGCACAGTTTAGACTTGACCATTAGATGATGAGCTGAAACAGATGTGTTGGGAGTAAACACTAAACAGTGCTAAATTATTATATATTTCTATTGAATTTCTTATTTACTGTTAATTTACTGCTAATTAATTTCCTTTCTGCTTAAGTTCACAGTTAAATCTATGGGTAATCAATCTAAACACATTTAAAACCACAAAAATACATGCACAAATTATACTGAAAAGGAAATACAGACATGCAAACTATTGGAACATTGATTATATAAATAAACAGAGTAAAAATAATAAAAAACAGACAAAATAGGGCAGGACAGTGGTGGAGTTCCCACATTCAATCCCGACCTTGCCTGTGTGGGCTTACTCTAGGTTTTCTCCCACATCCCAAAGACATGTTAGGTTAATTGGTTGCTCTAAATTGGCCTTGTATCAGTATAGCCCTGTTCCTGTTGTGAATAACCATTGATCGCCAACATGCAGACAAAATAATGCGTTGTCCTTGTTTTATTTAAATCTATCATTAAAATACTACCAGAAATATTCCAGATTTTAAAAAGCAATTAAATATTAACAATGCAAAAATACATGTAAAAAAAAGCAAGCAAAAATGTACACTAGGTTTAGTTTATTAGCTCCTATACAGTATACTCTATAGTTCCTATTATTATTTTTTATATACAGATAGCCAATCTATACTGTGGAACTAAGTCTTATTTACTTTCCTTCAGCATCAAAACTTCTACACAGATTTTTTTTTAAAATCAGACTAAATACATGCAACACATTACTGCATTAACATAAGCAGACTGTGATTTCTTTCTGTCTCTTTAATTGCTGATGGTGTTGAGGTTCTCTCCAGAATCCTTGCCTGCTTCCTCTCACTGAAATGCAAGTCTGTGATACGATTTAAGATGAATGTAAGAGACACTCACCGCTCTGTATCCATGCATGCTGTCAGAAATGCAGTGCTTTATGTGCGAGCTGCTGCGCTTTGCTTTGCACCGCCTACTCATTGACAACTGCAACAATGCACTGAAACACATCCAAACACACAACCAGACTGCTGCAGCTCCTAATCCCAGAGGATTATACAACATTTATGATCTTACTAAAAACACCAAGAATCAGAGAGAGAGAGAAAGATTGTGTGAGAAGCTACAGAAATACGAGAACATTTATATTTAATGTCAGTTAGTTTATATTCTTATTATCAACATCATTTTGTTAGTTGTTATTTTCAAGTGTGCATACTTATTCACTGAGCATACATTTTATGCGTACTCATTTGAGTATGCATTTTGTATTTACCTTGAACACTTGTTCATGCTTTTATGAATAAATGAAAAAAAATGGAAAAATATATATATATATATATTGCATTTTTTTGCATCATTTTTATTATGCATAAAAACTAGTATGCAAAAATTGCATACTTAAGCTAGTATGCAAAATGCCTTTTTTTTTTACTTAACTGCATGCATACATAAGCTAGTATGCAAAAATGCATTCTTAAAACTAGTATGCATGCTTGAACTAGTATATAGTACATAGTTAAACTAGTATGTTAAAGTATACTTAAAACTAGTATGCGAAAAATATGTACTAGTATACATAAACTATTATGCACAAAATGCATACTTAAAAATAAGCATTTAAATAATTTAAAATATATATCATTGTATATGTATAATTAAAAAGCATGCAATTTTTATTTTTAAGCATGCATGTTATGTATAACAATTTAAGTACAACAATAAGCATACTTAAAAATAAGCATTCATACGTAAAGTAGTATGCATAAAATACATACTTAAAAACATAACTTTATACGTACTAAAAATGAGTACGTATAAAACGAATACAAGCACGCATACTTAAAGTAATATGTATAAAATAAATATACTTCAAAATAAGTATGCATAATATTAAAATGCATACTTAAGTATAAAAATAAAGAAATGCATTCTTAAAAAGGAGTATGTATAAGAAGCATACTTAAAAAAATAAGTATAGAAATAAAAATGCATATGTATAAAAAGTTTTAAATTAAGGAAAAAATGGAGGCATGCACACTGATAGTTTAACAACAACAATAATTACTGTAGTAATAAAACTACAATCTCTGTCATGTCAGGGCATCACACAGAGTTGATAGCATTAACCAACGTGCCAGAGATCCCGCTTCGAGTCCAGGCTAAAGATGTCTCGTGTCAATTGGCATCTCTACAGGGATCTAGTGTGTGTGTGTGTGTGTGTGAGGTTCAGCGGCTTGAGTTGTCCAGACACCTGATTGGCTGGAGGTCTGACAGACGCAGTGTAGGTGGGATTAATAAGCATGATGCCATCGCCTGTCTCCCAGGACTTGGGGTTGGCTAAAGCTGCAATAAATAGATATATAATGATCTTCCCTCTGCTGTTCAAAGTGCAGTCAAATGGAAATTACATTTAATCAGCGGAATGAACGCATTATTACGCACTTCGAGAGGCTCCTGGTGTTTTAATTAGCGTGCACAAGGAGGTAAGAAGATTACTGCACATATCCGGTTAAAGGCTATTTAAATAGTTCTTATGCTGCTCTCTCATAACGAACCATACCCCAGATGACTGTATTCTTTTATGTGTTGATTAAACTGTGTCCTAATTAAAGTGACTTTACACTTCTGTTCTGAGCCTGGTCCTAAACCTATGTGAAGAGGAACCAAGGGTTTCAGCCACATACCACATTTAAATGGCCCTCTATTGCTTTATATCCCATACAGTTCATCTATTTAAAACCATTCAATAAAGTCTAATAAAGCATAAAGCAACTCGGGTCAAGTAACCTTCTGTTGATTTAATACTGCATCCTTAAGCTGCTCATACTGGCATACTAAATATTATGCATACTACTCCTTGATACATACTTGATGCATACTACTCCTAAACTTGCATCCTAACAAATGTATTTACTGCTCACAATAACAAACTAAATGTTATATGTAATAATATAATATTATGTGTTATTCAAAGTGCATACTACTGAGTTATGCATACTACTCAATGTGTACCTTATGGACAACGGTTATTATTTCTATTAAAATAAAACAATACAACTACATCAATAATAATAATAATAATAATAATAATAATAACAACAATGTTGCCTTGTTACTTTATTTTTTTAATTATTTATAATGAAGTATACCTTTAATAACAGTAATTATTTATATTAACTAAAACAAAAAATAATGTCTTGTTACTTTATTTTTAAATTATTTATAATTAAGTATACCTTTGTAACAACAATAATTTATATTAACAGAATAATAATAATAATTATAATAATAATAATAATAATTATTATTATTATTATTATAACAATAATAATAATAATAATAATAACAATGTTGCCTTGTTACTTTATTTTTTTAATTATTTATAATTAAGTATACCTTTGTAACAACAATAATTTATATTAAACTAAAACAACAACAGAATAATAATAATAATAATAATAATAATAATAATAATAATAATAATAATAATAACATTAGTAATATTATAGCATTTAGCATATGCACTAATCCAGAGTGATAACAATAATAACAACAGCTACAAAATGCCATTGGGGTGAACTAGTGAATTGCTACTGCACCACCCACGGGCTTGCAATTTAATTTATTTATTCATCTATTTATTTATTTATTTAAAAAAATACATTTTAATTTTTTTCCTATTGGAAAATTAACCAAACACAATAAAACTACATAACATGATGGTTGTAGTTTAGTGCATTTGCTTCAGACACACAGGCAAGATTTAAAATGAATTTTATCTTTTCAGACTGTATTATTCGCTTCTGGACAGAAGGCTGACATAAGAAATAGAAAACTTCCAATGGCTGGTATGAGATTTGAATTCTGAATTAAATGGTCTCCATTTCATTGATGAGTATGAACCATCACATTAGGTATGAACCGTCATTTTTCTTCTTCATTAGAGAATAATTTCCCACCTCTACCAGCATTCATCCCGTTGAAGCCGTGTTTCTACCAGGACTTTGAGGAGATCCCGGAGCAGCATCGCACCATGTGCAAGAGACTTTACTACCTCTGGATCTGTCAGTATCTGAGAAAACATGAGTGTCTTATTTATGAATTATCCATTTATTTTACCCTTATTTGTCCAGTGCCCATCCCAGAGAACATGGAGCGCAGATGGTGACAGAGGTCACGCTTGTGGCATTGAGTGATGGTTCCATAGACATACATCAATCGGTTAATTGGTGACTGTAAATGGGCTCAGTATGCATGTCTGGAATTGCCTGGATGCCAAAGGGTTGGGGTAGCAAAATGTCTCCAAAAAAAACCATAACTGCTCCAGAAACAGCAAGAACACTTGCAGCCCAATAAACCAAATAGCATGGGAGGAACTAAAATAAAAACAAGTCAACTGGGGCATAACATGGTCTAAGGAACACAAGCCCTGGACCACTGAGCAACAGACAAATTCATCATTTCAAATGAATCTCATTACGTCACTATTCCTAGAAAGATTTATTTCTGTAAGTAAAACAGACTCACAAGAACTCAAATCCTCCACCATGCTTAACAGTGGGCAGTTGATTATTTCCATTATAACTATCCTTCTTTTCGTGCCAAACTGGGTTGGATTTCGCATACAGGCACAGTTGACTGGTCATCCGGGTGATCATCCCCTGAGGATGGTACAGGGACCCTGTTTTCTGGGATAGGCACTGGACGTCCATGACCCTGAAGGGTCTAAAAGCAATTGGGCACTACTCACACTAGCATACTAATAGTGTATTAGTCGAAATTACATCATAAAAATGTATATACAGCTCATAAAAGCACACTAAATATCATGCATACTACTCATAAGTATTATTCAGCACTGCATACTAAAAACATATCTGCTGTTTATACTAGCATTCTAAACATTATGCATACTACAAGAGCGTACTAAACAATAATAGTAGTACACATACTAGCATACTAAATAGTATCCATGCTACTACCATATTAATACTACGTGTTATTCAACATTGCATCTAAAAGTATCTACTGCTTATAAGACCACACTAAATATTATGCATACTACTTATACTAACATACCGAAAAGTATGCACGCTGCTTATTCAAAATTCTAAAATTGCATCCTAAAAATGATTCTACTGCCCCTAAGAGCATACTAAATAGTATGCATACTACTCACGTTCAAAATAGCATAGTACATGTGTATCTACTGTTTATACTAGCATTTTAAAAAATATGCATACTACTACTATCAGTATTTGGAACAATTGGATGTGAAATTCATTTTTGCCGTGCACTGAAAGAATCCCCCATTCTAACCCGAGTGCTGTTGCTCAGTATACAGCGCGACCCTGGCGGTGAATTTCCTAGGCTGTATGGCGTGGATGTTTGGTGGAGGAGGAGTGACGAACTTCGGCATGTCCATCATCTGGTTAATCCTCTTCACCCCATGCTCCTATGTGTGCTGGTTCAGACCCGTCTACAAAGCCTTCAAGTGAGTGGTGTACAGTACAAAAATTACATTTTCACATGTTTGCAGATTCATGTTTATTTCAAAGAAATACCATATTAAATCATCAATCGTGTTTAGTGGTGGTGTACAGTACACAAAATGACCAGTTTCAGTGTTAAATATTACATATTAGTGAGTGGCAAAAGTTGTTGACCCTCTAGGATTAGCAGTGAAATTTGAAGGTGAAATTAGTGAGAGTCAGGTAAGGTGTTTCAATCAATGGGATGACAATAGGTGCGAGTGGGTTTTTTTTTCCCTGCTCTCCTTTATTTAAAGAACAGGATCTAGATCAAAGTCCTGCTCTTCACAACACGTTTGTTGAAGTGTATCATGGCACGAACAAAGGAGATTTCTGAGGACCTCAGAAAAAGAGATGTTGATGCTCATCAGGCTGGAAAAGGCTACAAAACCATCTCTAAAGAGTTTGGACACCACCAATCCAGTCACACAGATTGTGTACAAATGGAGGAAATTCAAGATCGTTGTGACCCTCCCCAGGAGTGGTCGACCAACAAAGATCACTTCAAGAGCAAGGCATGTAATAGTTGGCGAGGTCACAAAGGTTACTGAAGGCCTCTCTCACACTGGCTAATGTTAATGTTCATGAGTCCACCATCAGAAGAACACTGAACAACAATGGTGGGCATGGCAAGGAGAAAGCCACTGCTCTACAAAAAGGACATTGCTGCTGGTCTGCAGTTTGCTAAAGATCACGTGGACAAGCCAGAAGTCTACTGGAAGAATGTTTTGTGGATGGATGAGACCAAAATAGAACTTTTGGTTTAAAAGAAAAGCATTATGTTTGGCGAAAGGAAAACACTGCATTGCAGCATAAGAACCTTATCCCATCTGTGAAACATGGTGGTGGTAGAATCATGGTTTGGGTCTGTTTTGCTGCATCTGGGCCAGGACGGCTTGCCATCATTGATAGGACAATGAAGTCTGAATGATATCAGAGAATTCTAAAGGAAAATGTCAGGACATCTGTCCATGAACTGAATCTCAAGAGAAGGTGGGTCATGCAGCAAGACTACGACCCTAAGCACACAAGTCGTTCTATCAAAGAATGGTTAAAGAAGAATAAAGGTCATGTTTTGAATGGCCAAGTCAAAGTCCTGACCTTAATCCAATGGGAAATGTTGTGGAAGGACCTGAAGCGAGCAGCTAATGTGAGGAAACCCACCAACATCCCAGAGCTGAAGCTGTTCTGTATGGAGGAATGGGCTAAAATTCCTCCAAGCCGGTGTGCAGGACTGATCAACAGCTACAGGAAATGTTTGGCTGCAGTTATTATAAATGACCAAGTATAGTATTTTTCTCTCATTTGTTTAACTGGGTTCTCTTGATCTACTTTTAGGACTTGTGTGAAAATCTGATGATGTTTTAGGTCATATTTATGCAGAAATATAGAACATTCTAAAGGGTTCACAAACTTTCAAGCACCACTGTACTACTAATACTCTTAAAATGTAGTTAAGCCTAAGCCTTTGTCATGTCAGTGGCATCTTCGCTGTCTATGGTTGCGGCTTCGGCTTCGGGCTGCGCGGCTTTCCATAAGTTTTGAAAGTGCTCCGACTTCCCAGTATACGAACAGCTGCGGTGAACTTCTGCTCATCACAGGAGGGGCATTGAAGCAATGGCACACAGACTTAGCCACCACTCTGAGAATAACAATCATCTGGACTTATGGCTCCAAGTTTTTCTTTCTTTCTCCACACACACTTTTAAATGAAATCCAAAAACTTCTGTTTTGGTCTCATCTCATAGCCTTCTGGCTTGTCCACTTGATGAGTTTTGAATGGTCTGCTGGAAAACCTTGGGTAGAGGCATTAATGTCAACACAAATTTGACATGTACCTCCTGCCTAAACATCGTTGCAGATCAGGTGGTCATAATGTTTTCTCTCTATGACTAGCCAAACTGTGTTTATGTAATGCAGTGTTTTCATGTGACACTGATGTACACATTTCAAAATTCCCTGCATCACTTAATGATGTTCAGTCTGAGTTGAGCTTGTTGACAGGGGTGTCATGGGAGCTTTGGGTCTGCTTCTTCACAATGCTGTTATTTATAACCCTGCAAATGAGGCCTGTGGGTTTGACAGTTTATGATGGGATATGTCACCTCTCACTGTCTATCTGCTGACTTTAGGACCGATAGCTCCTTCAATTTCATGGCTTTCTTCTTCATCTTCATGGCACAAGTTCTAATCAGCATCATTCAAGCCATTGGGATTCCAGGATGGGGGGTCTGGTAAGAACTTGAGACGAACTTACCATGTCAATTCATATAGCTGAGAAAGAGCCATTACTCAAATTAGATCAAATCAGTGGCATTTATGTAAGGGTTCTACACAGCAGCCAGTGGTCAATCACTGTATATTGAACAAAGTGTTCTTATATGATGGTGTCATAATGCTTATGAAATTTTACTGTACTGTTTTATACCTGTTTTTCCAGCGGTTGGTTAGGAACCATTGTCTTCTTTGGTACTAGCATCTTTGCCTCCATCATCATGTTGATTCCTACCATCATGTTTACAACAGTGGCGACTCTCTCCTTCATTGCCCTCACTAAAGTAAGGTAACATTAATTAGCAGGGGTGTGGACTTGAGCCCCGAACTTGATGACTTGACATTGACTTTACCCCTTTTTGGACTTGGAATCAGACTTGGCCTTTAAGACTCAAAAACATGATAACATAACAATAATTCCATATTTATCAACAAAGCAACAAATCACACCTTGCAATAGTCAAACCAAATTCCCTACTGGTTTAACACAGACACAGACGTGTGCAATATGTATAACTGGCAACACTGTTGTATTAGTATAAAGCTTAGTAAAGGGACGCCCTTTGCTTGGTAAGAAGGTTCTTTCAGCTGTGTTGTCTGATCCACCAGGTTCATAACATGTACCGAGGCAGTGGAGGCAGCATGTCGAAGGCTCAAGAGGAGTGGACCACGGGCACCTGGAAAAACCCCCATGTTCAGCATGCCGCCCAACAAGCTGCCCTTGGGGCCGCACAGGGGGCCATGCAGGGGCAGGAACCGTACCCCGCACCCAGCTACAGCAATCAGATGTGAATGTAGAAATGTAAGGCAAACTGATGAAAATCGGCACCAAAAATCTGTCTTATGGAGACCAATAAAGGTCTTTCTGTTGGAACAGTGTATTTTTAGGTGGACTTTAGGAGGGTCTTTGTGTTTAGTTGTAAAAAGCATTTTTTTTTCATAGGGTTTGGATTGTTGTATAAGCAGAAGGTTTTGTGAATGTGTGTTTCTCAGCTTCCTATATGTAGCTTGAGTTCATAAAAACATGGGCAATTAAATCAATACAGTCGTTTATGACACTTGGTACATAGTTGCATATTTCCAAACAACAACAAAGATACACAGGATTAACACTGTATGAAGGTAAGATAAGTACAGTAGTAGAACCCAGCATAAAATGTAAACCAACAAGAAATTGTTTAACCAGGAGACATGAGGAAAATGAGAGCAGTGAGGGAGGTTTTCAGTGGTGGAATGCCAAAGTAACAGACCTCATACATACTTGGGGTGATGTTCTACGTGAAATCCAAACTAGAAGGCACATATTGCTTGAGGAAAATTCTAAATAAATGGCTGAATGCAGTCACAGGAGCATGGGGGTGCAGTGCAAAGAAAGAAGTGGCCGTGACCGAAAAGTGTTCCCTTTTTAACATGACAATTAAAGAAATGCCTGTTACTGTTACTCCATTTTGATTGTTTACTTTGGGACGAACGGGTCACGTGAAGCATTGCTACTTTGGCGCAGGCACGTCAATTTCGGATCATGAACTGTTCAGACGACTGAACAGACAAAAAATAAAATCAGATTTGGGCCACTTTGTCCTGCTGTGTGAAGACCAGAAAAAACAAACAAAGACAAGAACAATATACAAAGAAACCAGCAAACAACAGCAACAACAAAATCCAATAAAGGAAACAAGGAAAAAGTTGAACGATATTCCAGCTATGGAAGGAGAAAAGGGTCAGAATTGGTGGAAAGAGAATGCAGGTCAAAGCAGAATGCAAATTAATGTAATTTTCAAACGTTATTCTTGTCATCTGCTCATCTGGCCTTAACGTTAAAAGCCAACCACAGTTCTTACAGCGCCAGGAAAATTCGTACCAGAAGTAACACAGAACCTCCCATATCTTCTGCTCAAACCGTAGCAGTTCAAACCACTAAGCCACTCTGGCTCTTATCCCACCATTTCCTGGCACTATTAAGGCTAGATGAGTGGCCAACACCATAACACCGGAAAATAATTCTCAAGTCTTGTTCTCAAGCCCTGGTTGAGGGATTGATTGTTTACTGTGTTTTTACTCTCTTTTTAAATCTTATCGCTGTTGTCATTTCCTCGTCTTATCAATGATTTCCTGCCATCTTTCCATATATACACATGTGAAATGGTCCCAATTTTTAAGAATATGGATGATGTGCAGAGCTGTACTAACTACAGAGACAAAGTTGATCAGTCACAGCATGAATATCTGGGAAAGAGTAGTGGAAGCTAGGCTGAGAGAAAAAGTGAGGATTCATAAGCAACAATATGGCTTCATGGCAGCAAAGTGCACCATAGATGCCATGTTTGCTTTGAGAGTGCTCATGGAGAAGTACAGAAAAGGCCAGAAAGAGTTGCATTGTGTGTTTGTGGAGAAAGAAAAAGCTTATAATAGGGTGCCGAGAGAAGAGTTGTGGTATTGTATGAGGAAGTCTGGAGTGACAGAGAAGTATGTGAAGATGGTACAAGATGTGTATGAGGACAGTGTCACAGCGGTGAGATGTGCAGTAGGAATGACGTGGTTTAAAGTGGAGGTGGGATTGCATCAAGGATCGGCTCTGAGTCCTTTCCTGTTGACAAATATTCATGAACAGGATGACGGACGAGGTTAGGCAAGAGTCGCCATGGACTATTATGTTTGGGAATGACATGGTAGGGAACAGGTCGAGGAGAGCTTGGAGAGCTGAAGGTATGCATTTGGGAGAAGGGGAATGAAAGTTAGAAGAAGCAAAACTGAGTAACCGTTGTTTGTGCTAAATACAAGTATGCCTTGGTGCAGTTTCAGTTCCTGGCACCTTTAAGTTTAGGTACAAATTCTTACAGTTTTGGTTATGGATGCACCTGGATGCACCTGGAAGAAGTCTCATTTAATTTCTTCCCACACACAGTGAAGAAAATGGTAAGAGATGCAAAAACATGTATTAAATGCAGAATTTAAGTTCAGAGACGCCAGTAATGCAGTAATGCTTTTTAGAATCAATGTATTGATACCCAAGTCAGAAACTAATTATTATTAATAATTATTAAAGTTTCACAATGTTATCTTTAAATGCATGATTACTTCTTATAAGAGCAATAAATACAAACCTTTACCAGGGTTAAATACTGTATTTTGAGGTTCTATGTCCTTTCCACCCATTCTTAATGTATTTCTCAATACTACCAAAAGGGGGCAGTCTTGTTTCAAAAACGCAAAGTCCTACAGTGTATTTCTCGAAAACAAAGAGCAGACGGTTTTTCCCCCGTCCTTCTCAAATCCCTGGTTTCCTAGATGCTCGTACTGGAGAGAGAGCATCTACGTTCCAGATGGCACACCAGCCTTAAGTCCAGCGTGTCCTCCATCAGCTTCCCTGAGCTATAAATTCACTGGTAGCAAAAATGCAAATTCGAGCATGTCTGTTTTCACCTCAGATGTCCTCTGGGAGACACCTCAAAGTCTGGATTCAATTGGGAGGCTCTTTAAACAGATTTATTTGCCTCTCTTTCTTTGTTGCTTTATGACTTTCTCTATAAGGGTTGTGCTTCTGCTGCTAAGAGCTCATAAAGCAACCAAGGCTTGACCCTTGTCCTTGTGTGATCCAAAAAAACGTAAGCAAAATCGAATGAAAAATGCCAAATGTGGTGTGTAAAAACACAATAACTCTACTACTGCAGCCCCACAGCCTGCAATGCAATCGAAAGAACTGGGCCTGCATGAACAGTACAAGAGGAAAATCTCCCTTTCAGGGCTGGCTACAATATAAGAGCTCAGTTTGTATGAATCGTGCAACGCATGCTCAAGCACTGCTGAAGGTCAGTCCCTTACACACTGGTATTTTTAGTGGTGATACTCAGTTATGATAAAGTAACGGTCATTAAGGCATGAACTCATTTCTCTATTTAGGTCAGTGCTGCAGGGTGAGAGCTCAGAGGGAAATATTAACTGTTAGGTTTCCAGTACTTAAAACTAAGAGTTTATTATATATTTGTTTCAAGTATGTCAAGTCTATAAGAACATAATACACTTATTATTTTTGTTTTACCCCTGTTTCACCATGGCCAGGTCATGGGTGGGGTTCCAGAGCCTATCCTGGAATTCATGGGACACAGGCAAATACACCCTGGACAAGGTGCCAGTCCATCCCTTAGAGCTCCCCTATCCTTCCTCTCCTCCCTCAGATGTTGTTTCTAATAAAAGTAACTAATATAAAGAAAACGTTGTACTAAGAAGGTATGGTGCTGTTACTTAAACAGTAATCGTTTGTGTTTTTGAATTATTACAAAGCAATATGTGCATTCCCAAGCTCAGAGGAGAGTTGTTGATGCTTATCAGACTGAAAAAGGCCTGAACTTCACCAATTAAGTGTCAGACTGATTATGGACTAACTTAATTAAAAGATTTATCCAAAAGCAAGGCCTATGACTGTCAAGATTGAATCTAGGGTAACTTCTAAGCAACTAAAGGCGCCTCTCACATTACCATTGGTCAATATTCATGAGTCTACCATCAAGAAAACACTGAAAAACAATGTTGTGTAGCAGGACTGCAAGGAGAAAGCTACTGCTTTCCCCAAAGAACATTGTTGGCCATCACATGGCACATGTACATTCCAGAAAGTTGTTGGAAAAACATTTTATGGACAAGTAAACCTGAATACTACCCGCTGGATCAGAATCCCTTTCTAGACCTTGTTGCTCTCTCTCACAGAGAGGTTCCTGCCTTATCTGTATTATATAGAAAGGTCCTGACAGGTTCTGTCAGAGCAAACACCAAGTTCTTCATGTGGTTCTAAGCTGAGGCAAGATCAGACGAGGTAAGGGAGGTAGGGGAGGATGGAGGAGGCACTGTGTATACAGTGGGGCACTGTTTGAAACCACAAATACACACAGGGGGCTTTATGTAGATCTTCTGCAGGAAAGTGGAGAGCTGCATACTTAAACGCATGCTATCCACATTTTTTTAGCCACATTTTGCCTCTTCTTACTATCTACTTATACACTCTCTTATACCCTGAAGGTTTGCAAGTTTAAAAACTTAATAAATCAATAAATAAACGTCTAAGCTGATTTATTAACAGTGACTATAGAGCAGAATGGCACATCTGTTTAGCCACTTTGCCTTAATGACTGCAGTTTAGGGCGTTTCTGCTTAAGCGCAGAGGTTGTCGGGATAAATTCATTCACTCGGCACCAGCGCTGTGATTTGCCAAGCCATTCAGAGAATTATGATTTTGCGTGTAATTTCATTTGGATGGACAGGTACTAATCTGATGCCTGCTTTGCCTGCACTTCAGACATTCTAATATGCTCACTGACCAGATAGAAATGTCGGATGGCTACAAAGCTCGGCATGCAGTTATGTCTCAGGTAGATATGTAAATGATTAAAGGTGTGGCCACCAGAGGGTGTAAAAAAGTGCTTCCCCTGGCCTATAAAAAGGCTCTCAGAGGCTACTTTTGGGTAGTGTACCTCTTGGTGAGAGCTCATTGAACAGTTAGACATGCCTTTACAATGCACTCAGACATTTTGTCTAGTTCACAGACTTTGAGACTCTCATTGGACTGAGAGAAGCGTAATAGGCGTTTTGTCAAATTGCCGGCCATGTAGGCCGTTCGGAAGCTGTTAAGAGCAGTCTGTCACCCATCGCAGTGACACAGGGGACACAAGCGATATGTGCAGGACTTCCAACTGGCATTTTTCAGGAAGATAATATTCACCCCCACACAGCAAGGCTTCCCCAGGAATGTGTCCGTCAGATTACAACACTCCCTTGGCCTGCCTGATTGCCAGATTTTTCGCCAATCGGGCATCTATGGGACCAGCTTCGGAAACCTACGAGTGTACAGGATCTACAGGTCCAGCTGCAACAACTGTGAGCCAATGTGCTACAGGATACCATACAGAACCTGCATGCCCAACCATATCTCATGTTGTATCTGATCTAGAGGAGGCCCAACAGGGTACTAATGCCTCCATTCAATTGTACAGGTTTCCCCAATAACCTTATATTGTAATCACTTACATATACTGTATCATTATAACAAAATATCCTTCTTGGTGCCTTATTTTTAGTCAGTGAGTGTACGTTTTAAAAGTAACAGTGGTATGTACTAAACATTCATTCCCCCACTGTTTTCCACTCGTGCCATTCTTTACCTGCCTTTTGCCTGCCACAACCGATTCTACTCAGCAACTAATAAACAAGCCTGAACTGGGTTGAACTGAGTGTCTGAGCCAAGAAGAGATTAAAACATGTAGGGCAGGGAAATTCGAGAGATGGATTGCAAAACATTGCACTTAACTGTATATGCGGTGACCACTAAAATTGCTTCTAGAAGTCAGACTGTGTGAATGCAGGCTCTGAAAGAGTGATTGTTTGGTGTTTCATGATCGACTGACAACACACACACACACACACACACACACACACACACACACACAGTATATCTACAGTTTCTGCAGTTCTGCAGTTTCTATTTCTGCAGTTATCTGATAATTTAGCTCGTCATGTACCTAGCATACTGAGATCTACAAATCAGATAGAGAGCTGCATTTGATTTCGGTAATATGATTTCTCATAGCATGTATACCACTTACCCGATTTCAGTTTGCTAGCAGAAAAAAACATGGTTGCCAAGTCTACCTTTTCTAAGAGAGTTTGCTCATTTGGGCTTGTTTATATAGACCAGGTGGGGGTTTCTCTCATGGGATCTGGCAACCCTGGATCTAAATGCAGCAACCGATAAAGGGCTGTCGAACTTTTTGAGGGGGATTCTGAAATGCAATATATACTCAAGAAAGTAAAGAATTTGATTATTTAATGTTAAAAATTGAAGCTTATGTCATCCTTTTGTGAGATTATTGGCTGGTTGCAAAGCAGAAATTCGACTTCTGATTTGGAAAACCAAAAATATCCAGCCACCAGCGTCCTGTAATTGAGGTTAGAGAATGACTACCACAAACTGTGCAACAACAGATGAGCTACCGTCTCTGACTTTACATCTACAAGGTGGAGCAATATGGTGTGCAGTGAGTGAACACAGTCTTTAAAAACTCCAGCAGCACTGCTGTCTATTCTACTTTACATTTACAGCATTTAGCAGACGTCCTTATCCAGAGAGACTTACAATTGATACAATCCAAGCAATTGTGGGTTAAGGGTCTTGCTCAAGGACCCAACAGTTTCAGCTTGGCAGAGGTGGGATTTGAACCCTTGACCTTACCCGCTAGGCTACCACAGTCCCACGCCTACTCATACCAGTACGACACACTAACACCACCATCACGTCAGTGTCACTGCAGTGCCAAGGATGATCCACCACCCAAACAGTACCTGATCTGAGTGGGGGTCCTGGCCATTAGAGAACAGATAGATGTAGAGAAACAGATGGACTACATTCTGTAATTGTAGAACTACAAATTGCAACTCTATGGTAAGTGGAACTGATAAAGTGGACAATGAGTGTAGAAATAAAGCAGTGTACCTAATGAAGTGATAAAATATATCTATCTATCCATCCATCTTTTCACTGTATACACATGGTGTGTAGATGCACGTTCATGCTTGTGCTCTCTTTATAGATTGACTGCGCTGTTCTTTGGATCTATCACTCTCTCTGGCTCTTTTCCTCGCTGCTCTAAGTTCAGAGATTCCTAGAATTTCTACACCCTTGCACATTTTTTCCCCATAATCCTCACTAAAATCACTAAAACATTCTTCAGTTGCTTCTTTTATTCATTACATTCAAAAACAACTTGCTTGCAGTGTTTGCTCCCAGCGTTTTCTGTACACACTGAGCCTTTCAAGGGCAAGCCACAGCCTCACACCTTGGTAAACAATAAACATTTAAATAGCTCATACTCTATATCACTTTAATTCCATTGCAGCCCATGGTGAAGTCTGAGCAATCTCGAGCCCAGCTCATTTAGCTTTCGATGCGTTTTCCAGCTCCATAAGCGAACACAGCTGCTCAAAGCTGCCCAGATGAGTCTGTTTATTCCTGACAATGGTTCTCGATGGTTATCATCAGCTGCTGGACAAAAAGTGTTTGTGCTGCACAGATCATTACACACGCTCACAAACACTTTTGCTAACAGAGTTAGTTGTTTTACAAGGCCAGAGGAAAAAGCCTCATTAACACCTAACTAAAGCATGTGGATTTACGACAAACTGCGTGCTGATGCGGAAGCTGTAATGAGACACATGCGCATCATCAGTGTAGATACTGTATTCTTTTTTCAAGTAGTGTTTTAGTTTGTTGAGGAAGAACCAGCCCCAATAAACAGTGCCCTGTGTTCTGACCAGTTTCTTATCCCCGCACTTGATCCAGGTTGGATTGATGGGGTTGCCTTATTAGACATGTGACACCTGACTTACTCCCTTAGACAGATACATAAGAATTTCTTGGATTAATAACAGTGATAGTATACATACAGTGGGGCAAAAAAGTATTTAGTCAGCCACTGATTGTGTAAGTTCTCCTACTTAGAAAGATGAGAGAGGTCTGTAATTTTCATCATAGGTACACTTCAACTATGAGAGACAAAATCACATCGTAGGGTTTTTAAAGAATTTAATTGTAAATTATGGTGGAAAATAAGTATTTGGTCACCCACATCAAGCAAGATTTTTGGCTCTCACAGTCCTGTAACTTGTTCTTTAAGAAGCTCTTTTGTCCTCCACTCGTTACCTGTCTTAATGGCACCTGTTTGACCTCGTTGTATAAAAGTCACCTGTCCACAGCCTCAAAGAGTCAGACTCCAAACTCAAGACCAAAGAGCCGTCGAAAGACACCAGGACGAAAATTGTAACCTGCACCAGGCTGGGAAGAGTGAATCTACAATAGGCAAGCTGACTGGTGTGAATAAATCAACTGTGGGAGCAATTGTAAGACATACAAGACCATTGATATCTCCCTTGATCTGTGGCTCCACACAAGATCTCATCCCCCGTGGGTCAAAATGAATCATGAGAATGGTGAGCAAAAATCCCAGAACTAACGGAGGGACCTTGATGAATGACCTGCAGAGAGCTGGACCAAAGTAACAAAAGGCTACCATCAGTAACACACACTACGCCGAGAAGGGATTCAGATCCTGCAGTGCCAGGCGTGTCCCCCTGCTTAAGCCAGTACATGTCCAGGCCCGTCTGAAGTTTGCCAGAGAGCATATGGATGATCCAGAAGGGGATTGGGAGAATATCATGTTGTCAGATGAATCCAAAATAGAACTTTTGGGAAAAACTCAACTCCTGGAGTGGCCAGACCTCAACCCCATAGAAAATGTGTGGAGGGAGTTGAAAGTCCATGTTTGCCCCTCAAAACATCCACTGCTCTCACTGCTAGAGGAGATCGGCATGGAGGAATGGGCCAAAATACCAGCTACAGTGTGTGCCAACCTGGTGAAGACTTACAGGAAATGTTTGACCTCTGTCATTGCCAGCAAAGGTTATGTTACAAAGTATTGAGTTGAACTTTTGTTATTGACCAAATACTTATTTTCCACCATAATTTACAATTAAATTCTTTTAAAATCCTACAATGTGATTTCCTAGATTTTTTGTCATTTTGTCTCTCATAGTTGAAGTGTAGCTGTGATGAAAATAGAAAACACTTCACTATAATTGCACTTGGCAATATTTAAAGTATTTGTTTACATTTAAAATGTTATTTAAAATGTCTTACGATTGCAAAAACTGCGAGTTTTTTTTTTTTTTTCTCCTTTTTAGGGAACTTGCTTTTTACATAAACTAAAATGTGACCTTTTTCATTTCAAGTGATGTAAGCTCATATCAGCTGATCATTGATATGAACAGACTAACACGTTTCATTCATCACAGAACTAGAAGCTTTCTGGGAGTAGATCTCTCCCCGTGTGTAGTAATGCGTGATTATGTTGCTCTGCAGCTGCTCAGGGAGGAAGTGAACATTAAGCAGGAATACCAGTTTATTCGCCAACATGGCCGCCAACCAGCCATTTGTTCCAATTGTCTTGAATTAAACGCGAACATGCTCGTTCTGGGTCCAGCTTCCCTGACATAATGAGAATTTATCGACTGCCGTATGGACGCCCCGAGCTCTGAGGGAGGGGCGCATTTACATACGAGCCACGACTGATGGCTCATCGTGGACACTTGGGTATCCGTCTCAGGTGGGACGCTCGAGAGTGAAGAATAAGGCAGATTAGTCCAATCATTCAGAACATTTTGGCTCCACTGTCGCAGAGCAACGAGTAAGATGAAGCTGTCAGCCGTTCAGCCAATCAGGTGAAGCCTCGAGTCATTAAACATGCAGGTCTGGGAGGCATGCGGAGTATCTGTGTTTTCATCTGTCTTTGCTATTTGTTTTGTTGTTGTTCTTGTTTTGTTCTTAAGTGATCTTGAAGCCGCAATCTCCCAAGAGTGCCTCCTCTGTTTCTATCTGTCTTTTACTCTGCGTCTCTTGCTCTCGTTTTCTCTTTTCTCTGTTAATCTCCCATGGAGTGTGTTCCATGGAGTGAGTCATTAGTCATTTGATTAAATGGCAAAGCTAAGCTCTGCTCTACAGACAACTTGCCTCTCCTCTTGTCATGATATTATGCTGTGGAGGGTCAACGGAGCGCAAAGACATTGGTTTGTTTTCCAGCAAAGATCTCAAGATAGCAGGATATTCTGTTTATTTGGGGGAACTACATTCAAATCATGTCTATATCTGTATGTCACACTGTAGGTACATGCTTCCCAACCTGGGCTCCCTAAACATCACAGGGGGTACAAGGTGTTATCTGCTCTGAGATGCTCTGAGTTTTTCAAAATACCATCTGCACATGTTAAATAAAATTAAGAGACACCCACTGGAAAAAATCATACTATAAGATATTAAATTAATAATACCAGTAACAATACATTTCTACTTCAGTATTATTTTACTGATGACTCACTTCTACTTCACTGCAGTTTTAAAGGAAAATGCTCAGATCATTTCCCAAACCCTTCCGATATGTTCTCCATTGCACATAACCGAGACTCTGCTTCAGAGCTGCACATCCATGCAACCTGGTTACCATGGCTACAAAACAACAAGCCTGCAATTGCATACACTTCCAAATACTTTTGCTGTAGAAGTAAACACCCTCAAACTTGATTTAGGTCTACTCTCAAGACGACAGATTCTGTTCGTTCTTCAAGTACTTGCGTGGTCATTGGCCATCTGTTCCTTTAAAGGAACAAACGTTTCATCATACCATATAAAAAATAAACTGCATCTACCCAAATATAAAAATGGCAGTTTGTTAAGAGTAATAAAGCACAGCACAGGGATAATAGAGACTTGCACACGTACAGAAAGCCAACAAGGAACTCGCAAGACAGGAAATACTACCTAAAACAGGGTCAGGAACAGAAAAAACTGCAACAGGAGCAGCAGTTGTGACAGCAGGACATAAAACAGGAACACAAACCATAACAAGGGCGAGAGAAAGAACAGGAGCCAGCACAGAACCACCTGACAAAGCAGTAAACAGGAGGGAGGCTTTTAAAGGGACAGCCTGCTGTGGAACGAGAAAAGGGTCAGAGAGGAGCTGTGTAGGATGATGTGGCCAACTGGCTGATCATGTGAATATCTTTATGCTCACAGTTTTCTCGTATTACCCTTGACAATGCAGCCATGTGACATTGTTTCTACTCATTTCTCTGACCCATGCTTTGTCTTTGGTCCTTGTTTTCATCGTCCACACCCGTCTTGAGATTTGACCGGATTAGTTTTTCTATGAATGCCTCCTGTGTTCCCATTCATCTTTGCCAAGTGGTGTTTCACGTAACATGCCATGTTCAGAGGTCCTCCTGTTCCCGATACTTGCATGTGTTTGGCGTTACGATTATGGATTTCCACTTATTCACCCTGTCTCATCTTCCTGAACCGGTCAGCTAGACTGGATCTCATCCATCTGGAGTGGAAGTAGTAGCTCTGGATAGTGTTAGTGACCGGAAAGGATGCAAGTTCAAATCCCAGCACTGCCACAGAGCCACTGTTGGACCCATCACCAAGACAAAAGCCACATCTACCTAGTTGAATACCTTAGACTGTATCGTAAGTGAAGATGGATAAAGGGCTTTACTTAAGAAATGTAAATGTGTAATGGTGAATCCCTTTCATTACAGTAAATCTTAGAAGTGATGCTGAGTGAGTGTTTACTTTACAACCAAATCCCTCTTGAAGTGGCCTCAAAGCTCTTGGCTGAACATGGCTTCCCACCCTGTTTTAAAGCTGATGTCATGGACGTGGAATTTACCAACTGAGTGCTGCTTTCGGCCCTGTGTTTTAGAGGCCATGGTGGATGCGGGTTCATAAGCGTGTAGAGAAAATGCTCACTGTCATCGGTTAATAAACAATTTACTGTCAAGAATAAGCATTGCGTGAGCCTGCAAGGAAGAAAAAAGACTGACTATAGAGCCAAATGTTTGTAAACACCCTAAAAGACATCTAAAACTTGAGTATTAGTATGAAGTTTGGTCTCCTTTTACTGCCATAACACCCTTGACTCTTCTGAGAAGGCATTTTCACTAGATTTTGGATTATGGCTGTGAGATTGGCTGCAGATGTTGCACAGTGAACTCACTTTTGGCATTCCAATTAAACCCAAAGGAGTCTTATGAGGTTAAGATCAGATTAAAGTTCTCCATCCAAGCTGTAAAGCCATTTCTTCAAAAACTACCAAATGCATGTGGGAAGTGTCATAATGAGAGTCACTGAAGTGTTCAGGACAACCCAATGTACTTCCACTTTGTCAAATCTGTGCCTGTCTGCTTCATATTATGAACCGGTTAAAAGTGAGAATTAGCAATCACTTATAAGAAGGGTGTCTACATAATTTTGGCCATTGCATACTTCAGTTTGGATTGTTCTGATGTATGGGTACTATAAGAAATATACAGTCATTATTATAACACAAAATGCCTTTATGGTAACAAATTCTACACAAATATATAGATATTTCATATATATAAATGAAATCTTTGTATATACACACTCATATGTATATGTACACGTAGTTCCTCCCACTTTAGTCCCTAGAAAACACCTATTGTGTGCCATGAGGTTACTGTGATTGTTAAAAAAACAATAAAAATGATCTTTCAAAATCAAGATTACAATATTAGAGCAAAAGTATAAGTTTTGAAAGGAGGCTCTAGTTACCTGCTGGCCGTCTCTAGCCTGGATATGCGATGAGATATGGTTGGGAATGGAGGCAACCAGGTTCTGTATGGTTCCACAAATGCTCCATTGGTGAAAAATCTGGCGACCGGGCAAGCCAAGGACGTGTTGCTACCTGGCAGAGACATTTTTTTATCCTACTGAAAAATGTAAATTGGAGGCCTTGTCAGGAGAGGCAACTCACATGGCCGCAGGATGTCCTGCACATATCGCTGAATTGTTAGTGTCCCTCGTAGAACTACTAGGTGTGACCAACTGTCAAATCTGATGGCTCCCGAGATCATCACACCAGCAGTTGGGCCAGTGTGTTGCTCACAGCAAGGGCAGGATTGAAGCACTCCCCATGAGGCCTCCATATTCGAACCTGACCTTCGTATGATCCCAAAGAGAACCTGGATTCATCACTAAAGACGATACAGTTCCAGTCCGTAGCAGTCCAAGTTTCTCGTTCAGGACACCACTGCAAATGAATGGGAGGGTGGCTGGCTGTCCATGGCAGGACACATAATGTGACAACAAATTTCCTTCAGGAAACAGTCCAGGTAGAGACAGGAGTGTGTAGTGATGGTGTCACCTGTGCCTGGATAGTGGAAAACAAAACTATGGAACCTGCTCGTGCTTGTTGGGGGACAATGAGTGTGTGGTGGCATTAATGCTTTGACTGATCAGCGTACGCACACAAAGAGAGATCGGATGGATGTCATACACTTCTGAGATTTATTAAAAGATTCAGTACACAATCTAAGACACATTCAGAAGCAAAGAAAACGACTGACAAACTTGAAGAGTGACTAAAAAATGTGCAAATCACAACCTTGCCTTACCAAGTTACACTTGTAATATGATCGGGTAAAAAGAACTTTATCTATAACACACCTGTACTGAAACACATACTGCTAAATGGCTGAAAAACAAATAATTCCAACAATATAAGGAATGTAATACAATAATTATTCTGTATATCCGATGAAAATGAATACAAATAAACATGATCTGTCCTGTGATTGGTTTCACCCTTCCTATATTTATGAATGAATGACCACAGCTCATGATGAGGTGCATGGTCTTCAGAACGTCTTATATCTCTTCAAGTGTAGCAATAAAGGGACGAGCTCTATCCTGCACTGTTTGAACTAGAAACGATATACTCTCTCAGAGGTAGGTCGAGATGGCATTCGGCTTCTCAGGATCAGCAAGCTTTGCAATGTTAGCTTTGAAACAGTAGTATCGTCTACGTTACATTCTCCCACAGCACGGCAATAAAACGAAGGTCAGAATCGGATTACAGTACAAAAGATCAGAGAAAATCAAAATTCAAGCTAAAGTCATACAAGTGAGAAGAATCTGTTATATACAAGAGGTGCTGATGACCAGTGTTGGTAGCTTTCGAAATAATACAGGATCAAAAATGGACTACAAGTTTGTCTTAATGGTGACAGACATGAAAATTTGAAACTACTGAGCAAACAAGCTGCCAATGATCAGGTGTGTACGACCATTTCTGAATCACAAGAGATGAGTTTGTGCAGGAGAGTGGAAAATGAACCGGTACCAGAGGTGGGTAATAATGTGCTTTAGAATAAAATTATTGTTTCTGTTTCGAGCATTTTCCCTGGAGATGAGCAATATTAGGTACAAATTGATATAAGAATGAGAAGGCCTGGCATCCTGTGGTCTATATATATACATATATATATATATATATATATATATATATATATATATATATATATATATAAATAAATGTCACAACAGATGAGCTGCTCTATTTTGCTTTACATCTACAAGGTTGAGCAATAAGGTGAATGTATCTAATAAAGTCAACAGTGCTTTAAAACTCCAGCAGCACTGTTGTGTCTGATATAGTCATATCAGTGCATCACACACTAACACACCTCCATCAACCCCCACAGAAGTGTCACTGCAGTGCTGAGAATGATCCACCACCCAAATAGTTCCTTGATCTGTGAGGGTCCTGAGGTGTCCTGACCATTAGAGAACAGAGTAATGGGGAATAATAGATGGACTACAGTCTGTAATTGTAGAACTACAACATGCAGTGACCACTAAAACTATATATATGTACACAAATCTGAAGTAAAAATTCTGAAGTTCCATTAGTTCTGGGGATTTATTGATTGATTGATTAATTAATTAATTAGGTTTTTAATTAACAGCACTTTGATAAGAACATTCTTTTTAAGTTACCCACCTCTGGGCATGTACTGTAGTGCATACACGTGACGCTAATCATCAAGATAACAAGCCAAATTCAAATGACAGGGACGAATAAATCATTTAGTAAAGTCTGAAGAATGATGCTGTCAGCACTCAGATATATGGCTCTCAAATTGCCAATTTCCCTCGAGGCGTGTTCAAGCCCCAGACGATGTTTAAGACTTTTTCACTCAAGCTAAACTGAATTTCCTGAACACACTGCAGATGATAGTGGATGATTCATGCACCCTAAAAAAAACATTTCAGTATCTCACCTTTGTTGCAGTGGGACGAAAAAGAAAATGTCAAGAGCATGACTGCTTCCAGTCAAACTTTTTTCTAAACACTGCAGATTAGAAGGAATGTTCCTGATCTGACGTGGTGAGTTTGATTATGGGCCACACGTTTACTTTTTAGCAGCCGTCTAGGGATAAAATATCTGAAAAGCCCTGCTTCGGGACCTCACTGTGTTGAGTTTCTCATGAGTAGATCTACTGCGTGATAAAAGCTTAAAATTGACCTATAGAACCAGAGCATCACATAAAAAACAACATAGGTAAACGAAAATAAAACTAGTATTCCATTCACATTTCGATGGAACAGCGCCTCTCAGGATATGATCCTCCGTTTGGTGATCAGGACCTACACGAGAAACAATGTCCAAGTGAGAATAAGTCCTTCAGAGTTTGGAAGGAGCATTTGTATTAGGACACGAGTGAATGATCGTTGTTTTATAGTTTTGATGAAAGTGATAAAGGGACAAAAACATTGATATACTTAATATAAGTCACCAGTAAAAAATTGGACTGGATGTTGGACAGACATCGTCGTCACATAGTGGTTTAGATACTTTGCACATAGTGTTTTATATTAAACAATAACATGAATTAAAATATAGAGACAGTGCACAAGAGAGGACCTAGGACCCTGTATGATCTGGACAGATTCTGTAAGGAGGAATGATCTCAAAATCCCATCTCTAAATTCTCCAACCTTATAAGGTGTTCTAGAACAAGACTCTTCTTGGAAAAGGGAGGTATTTCTTTCAAATAAAGGTTGGATTTGTTTTTTCATTTTACAGTGTGAGATTAAGCTAAATTATCACCTATTTTTATTAATCTTTACCAGGAGTCTGTAGCCATTGATTGCAAGTCCAAGCTAGATGGGACTGAATGATGATATCACTCATTGTCTCATTCCCTTCAAAGGGTCTATCCATTAAACTGTGGTTTTGTACTCACTGGGAGATCTTGCAGTTGGACGCTCTGACCAGTCGTCCTGTGTAGTGGATGTCACACCTGACAATGTTGTTGGTGTAGTCAGACTCTTGCACCATGTATTTAGGGTTAACCTGGATCTGGGGTTCAGACAAAAGAAAGAAAGAAGTGAGTAACAATTCATGTGACTCCTAGATTTGTCATGTAATACCAATTTGTTTACAACATTTTAGATGTTTCGTTCAGAAACTCAAAGTCGTTTGGCCCTATCATAGGGTATATAAAAGAAAATCCCTGTCAACAGGAGCAATGTTAATCATTCCTATTACATTTTTCAAGAAACAAAACAATCAGACCATGAAGAGACTTGAGGCATGCCTGTATTTGCCTGGTTTTATTAGGACAGGCAGGACGATTAGGAGCAGGAACATACCAAACCCATTGCGGCAGAGTCACGCAGGTTGTTGGAGGAATATCCTCCTGCAGCTGTATTTAATATGATCTGATGAACCCTTTCAGCCAAATATCCAGCAAGCAATAGCATGTTCTCTTGCATACAAGATATGTCCTTTTGTTTTTACAGAGAAATGATGAGAGTGGTATTTCAAACTGAATTAGATTCATATGGAGATCCCATTTCAGTAATGAAATGAGAAAATATTGCTTGGATTTAGCAATACATGAAACCACAGTGTAGGGAAAAACATAATGCACAACCATCTACCCATCCACCCATCTACCAATCTATCCATCAATCTATTCATCCATCCACAAAATTAATTCAAGAGCTTTCATCAACCATCAAGACAAATATGATGTAAGTGTCTCTGACTATATCATGGCTGTTGGTGCCAAATGGGGGTTCTGCTGTCAAGCCGGAAAGTCTGCACATCCTTTTCACCGTCTCCACATTTTATTATGTTACAGACTTATTCTATGATAGATTGAGTTCATTTTTTGTCACAAAATTCTTCACAAAATAGCCCACAATGACAGAGTGGAAGCAGGTTTTTAGAAAACATGCAATTTTATTTTACTGCAAAACTATGTTATATAGGGCTACATATACGTACACACCCTGAGCCTAATACTTGGTTGATGCACCTTTTCAATTACAGCTTCAAGCCATCTTGGAAAAGAAGCAACAAGCTTGGCACACTTGTTTCTGGATATTGTTGCCCATTCCTTTTGGCATATCCTTGCAAGCTCTGTCAGGTTGGATGGGGAGTGTCGGTACACAGCCATTTTCAGCTCCTTCCGCAGATGTTCAATTGGATTCAGGTCTGGGCTTTGGCTGGGCCACTCAAGGATGTTCACAGACTTTCTCCGAAGCCACTCATGTTTTCTTGGCTGTGTGCTTTGTTGGAAAGTAAACCTTTGCCCCAGTCTGAGGTCCAGAGCATGCTAAAGCAGGTTTTCTTCAAGGATCTTGGTGTACTTAGCTGCATTCATCTTTCCCTTTATCAGGATTAGTCGCCCCGGCCCTGCTTCTGAGAAACATCCCAGTGTCATGATGCTGCCACCACCACCACGCTTCACTGTAGGGATGGCATTAGCCAGCTGATGAGTGATGCCTGGTTTCCTCTGGATGTGACGCTTGGTATTCAGGCCAAAAAGTTTAATTTTGGTTTCATTAGACCAGACAATCTTGTTTCTAATAGTTTGAGAGTCCTCTAGGTGTCTTTTGGCAAACTGTCATGTGCCTTTTACTAAGGAGTGGCTTCCGTCTCTCCACTGAAGGCATGATTTGTAGAGTGCTGCCTGGATGTGTGATCTTCTAAAAGGTTCTCCCATCTCCACAAGGATACACTGCAGCACTGTCAGAGTGATCCTTGGGTTCCTGCTCACCTCCCTGGCCAAGGCCCGTCTTCCCCGATTGCTCAGTTTGGCCGGGCGGCCAGGTCTAGATGAATTCTTGGTGGCTCCAAACTTCTTCCATTTACGAATGATGGTGACCACTGTGGTCTGTGGGACATGTAAAGCTGCAGCAATTTTTCTGTACCCTTCTCCAGATCTAGGCCTTGCCACAATCCTGTTTCTGAGGTCTGCAGATAATTCCTTTGACCCCATGGCATGGAGTTTGCTCTGATATGCACTGTCAACTGTGGGACCTTATATAGGCAGGTGTGGGCAATCCCAAATTATGTCCAATCAACTGAATTTACCACAGGTGGACTCCAGTTAAGTTGTAGAAACATCTCAAGCAGTATCAGTAGAAACAAAATGCACCTCAACTCACTTTTGGGTGTCATATCAAAGGGTGTGCACTTGTGTACATATAATATTTTACATTTTGATTTTTAATAAAGGAGCACAAATGTCTAAAATTGTGCTTTTACTTCATTGTGGGCTATTTTATTTCTCAGGCATATTCAATTGTCCCTGTGCATGACACCAAACCTATTCGTACGTGACTGTCAGGACTTGAATCAGGGCTACCTTTGCACTATTAAACATATTAGATCCTTATCGATTAAAGTTAAATAATTTACATTTATCATGTTTATTTTTAATACAGATTTGGGACAAAAATATACTCTCACACGTTTCATGTCACCACCAAAACATGCTCTTTAGTCCATAGACTAGATTTAGCCACACCCTTGCATTTTAGAGCATGAACTGAGGCTGCACCCCTGTAACCCATGGCCACATGGTGAGTAGTTATATATGTAGTATACTGTATATGCCGATGTTCGAACATTTCTGTCCAACATAAAAAATAAATAAAAATGTCAGTACTGAACACAGTTCTTCCACTTAAGTAAACGTTTTGTGCTATAAAAGAAAAATACTATGATTTTATGTGTGTATTGTTCAATGCCGTGCTGCTATGTACCAGCCAGTTTCTAAAGAGAACATTTCCAAAAAGAACGATACCTGTCACTGCCACAACACAATGTGAAAACTAACTGTACTTTTACTAGACATGTCTAGGTTAGATTTGGCATAACATACAATTCACTCCAACCAAACACATTTCAAAGTGTTTTGAAACGTTGAACGAGATAGCAGAATTGCCATACACACTTTCCAGTTGATATACTGTGTATAAGCTGTGTGAACTCCACATGTGCTAACGATAATGAGGCTTCATTAAGACAGAGCTCCAGAAATTAGGAATCAGTAAACAATAAGCAAACAAAGGACTGCGCAAAGGCATGCTGAACATGTAGATCCCAGATCAGAGTCGTAGCTCTGAAACAAAGACTACATTCATCCAGTGCTCCTCTCCTGTATGCTCAAATGAACAAATCGGTGCCATCAGAACATCTACTGTTTGAACACTATTAAAAATAACTCTTCCTGTACCCTACAGTGCATATTTCATAATCAAACACAACCAACCGAATCTAAAGCTTGGGTCTCAGTTTTAATTTTAGAAGCCCTGCTGTAAGTTCTGGACCAGATCATGTTTGAAATATGGTCTCATTAAGGTGAAGCTGTGGCTGGGTTCTGTCAGGCTGATTCAGATAAGTTTATTACATTCTTCTCACTGTGGTATGTGGACCAGAGAAATTAGTCGGTTAGCGGCAGGCCATTATTATATGCTTTCTGTGATGGTTTCACTTCCCAGCTCTCTGTAAAACCAATTTTAAATATGACATATTAAACAGATCACGCTTAGGTTAATGAACCTTTAGCAGGAGAATTAAGTAACTAAAAGTTAAGACACATAAGGTTTCTTAGAGACCTTAAAAGACTAGTGCATCATCTGGAAAGGTGCCTAAACTATTGCTATTGAGTTATGATATATAAAAACCAGCCAGCCGAAGCATTTAAAACACTTGGTCTGAAGCGATGCATAGGTAAGGGCATAAATTTCATTTCACTGTTGGAGGAGCAATGAACAGTAAAACTTCTCAAGAGCAATTCCTGAGGGAGGCCCAGAAGGTGCTATCAAAAGTACTGTTGTATTACACATGTATATATGGGGCTACAGGTTATTCCTGGTACTACTAAAACCTGTCTATCTGTGTATGTATGTGTGTATATATCATATATATCATTGGATCTCCAATATTTTTAGTGTGTTTTTCTTTCTTTTTACATCTACAGTACTGTACTGCAAATAAGTCTCCATCGGTAAAGAGATTAATTTATAAGAGCCAACCAAAAGCAAAACAGGAATTGAATGCTCCAGAACACAGGCTGCAGTTAGCTTAGCAGCTATGCTAGGGCCCTGACTTCACCAATAGAGTAAGTGTTGCTTTTAACTTTCACTTTCAATCCATTGCTCACTAAAATACATGAGATTTTTCAGTACTTTATTATAAATTAAACTTTGTCTTAATTATTTTGGACAACTGTAGGTTAATGTAAGTGTTTTAAACATTAACTGCTTATCATGGTATCCTTTCCGTATCTCTGCCCTGATACAGTATGGACCTCTCTACCTAACCTCCTCATAAATTGAGGAGCACCTGTAGTGATTTGTCTCTTGTTAAAGTCACTCAGGTTGTTACTCTTGAACATTTCTTCCATTTCCAACACGCTGACTATGAGAAACCACTATTTTAATTTTTAACTACTTATTTATGTCGCTGGAAAGTTGTGCTAACGTGTTGTGCTATAAAGTGTGCTCAAACTTTTGCTGTTGTGTTTCTCCTACTGAATTAGGAGTGCGGACTTGCTTCTGCTTATCTCTGATCTGGATTGGATTAGCACGAATAGAGAGACTTTGTGATAGCATCCAGCTTCCTCTGGCTGCCATGCACTTCAGCTTCAGCATTTTTGATCAGTTTTGACCACTTAGCTTAGAAGATCAAGCAAGGCTTGTATATGTTGTAGCTCTAGCTAGAAGTGAGATTAAAATGATTATCTAGAGCTACTCGCTTGCAAGGTAAACCTCAACCTGCCTGTTTAATGGTACTACTGTTAAAACCAAAACTCTGGCTTAAACTTCATCCATAACAACTGAGCTTAGCTGCCTGGTTCATTTACACAAAAACCATGAACATTAAATTCACTAAAAACAGTCCATGTTCCCAAAGCCATACAAGATGTTCAGTTGCTGAATACTGAACATGTTTCATGTTTAGAGTAGATGGTTCAAGGTTGAATTTTAGGACTAGATGGACGCTCATATGCTTTGGATTATTTTTCATCATTAACCAGGCATTAGGGTGCATTAAGATCAGATGGTCAGATGTATATTACCTTCAGGATGTAATTTCCTGGCTTGATATCTGTGATATCAATCCACTGGCAGTCGATGTCAGCATTGTAGGTGTCATAACAGCTTGGACTGAGACCCTGGAGGATAAAAATATGAATAAAAGTGTGACCTCTGGCCAAGTTAAACTTATACTGCATATACATGTAACATATTGCTGCAAAGTGCAAAACACACGGCATAGTAGTGAAGGCACTGGACTCAAATGTTAAGGGGTTCCCAGTACTGTGATTCGGCATGGACTGGACAGGTTTCTATATGTAGGCAACATGTTTAACCACTCTCGCATCAAAGAATTAGGACTGTGGTAGCCTAGCGGTTAAGGTATTGGACTATGGACCAGAAGATCCAGGGTTCAAATCCCACCTCTGCCAAGCTGCCACTGTTGGGTCCTTGAGCAAGGCCCTTAACCCACAATTGCTTGGATTGTAAGACTGTACCAATTGTAAGTCGCTCTGGATAAGGACATCTGCTAAATGCTGTAACTGTAAATGTAAGAATTGCGCAGTTCGGCCAGACATTTCCCTGGACACTTTCCCTGGCGTCTTAAGAGGATTCACATTGACCCAGTCCAGATGTGTGACTGCTCCTGATTGTTCATGTGCCAATCAGACATATTTCCAACCCTGTGAATCCGAATGATTTGGAATACATGGATAATAATGTTATGTTCCTCGGTAAGATTAGCAAAAGGCAAAACCTAGTTGTCCAACAGCTCAGTGTAGGCATGTAGCTCAACCAAAGGACCTGTTTCCTTGTAATTAAGACACCCCAGAACATCCCAGAACCTCCTCCAGCTTGACCCACACCATGCACGCAGTCCTCATTGAAGGCTTCGTCTTCGATGAACACGATGACTAGCATGCCTCTCCTGTTCGTTAAACATTATGTCAGGATCAGGCATGAATGTCACCACCTAGCCATGTTGTGTATTTCATGTGTGACCATTTCTTAGTTTCTGATTACTCTCTTGGACTTTTGTTTGTTACCCCAGTCTTTGGTAAATGCACTCAAGTTCAAGCTCTAAATCTTACGTACTGATGGCTCTGAATGGTTTCAGTACTCAGTATTAAATCCCTGTTATCCATACGCAGACTGCACTCTGAATACAACCCAGTGTGACGGTTACAATGGGTACGATAAAGCATAAACAAATAGACACAAACAAACAAAAACAGACCGTACCTGCGTGTGAGAAGTGCACGCGTAACGTTTAAGATTTCCAAAATCGCAGGTGGTGTCCTCCAGACAGAAGCTGGCCTTGTGCCCCTCTGCGACTTTGCGGTTGGTGGTTTTGTCCAGCAGGTCGTAGTGACTGAACTCGTCCATGCTGTGGTAATGTCTGCAGAGAAGTAGCGAAAGAGAAACGAAGAGCGAGAGTCAGCGCAAGCAATTCATTCATTCAGACAACGTAATCTAATAAAAAGCGACAACGGCAGCAATTCTCTTTCATTTGCACTTGCTCATTTCGCTTGTCAGCTCCGAGCACTTTGAAAGCGCCGTGGGTTTTTTTTTTTTTTTTTTGGTAATGCCAGGTTCGAGTGCCACGGGGGCAATTCAATCAGTCACAGACTACTCCGAGTGCTGTTCAACAAGCATCAGCTAGTGTTAAGAGCCTCAATTCAGACTTACCTCACAGCTTTTGTTGCTCACTTCTGAAACCATGTTAGCCAGAGTAATACAGTGATCCGAATTTCAATCAGTCTGAACAGAAGACGGCATCCTCAGCAGCCCTGCAGCAATATCCGACCACGCGGGTATACTACTATATATAAAACTACTAACCATGCGCTCAACCCCTGGATTACGCTTCGAAAATCTGGATTATTTTAAGTGTAAAAGCTCCACAGATAAATTAAAAGCAGACATAAATCACCAAAACTACTTCAGAAGGTTCGAGACACATGTATCTGCAGTAAATATGGTAGAGTTCTGCAGAACCCAGGAAAAAATGTACCGGTACTGTGAAATTTGACAGTAGAACCGTGAAGTGGCCAAATTACCATCAAAAATTCATAGTAGAACTGTGAACTTCATGGTCAAACTGTGAAAACTGTCAAACAATTCAGTTTTACTATGAACATTGACAGTGCATTTTTTCCTGGAAAGTCAATAAAGTTCTCAGACCATACAAAAGAAAAACAAATCTTGACAAAAACAGGTGTATAATCTACCTGAGGTCAACATGGGTAAATTGCTTATTCTCAACTTATTCTCAGGAGAAACAAAAGTGTTTGAAATTCCCTTTAACCGCTCAAACACTCATTTTCACCGCTCACAGTGAGCAGCAGTTCATTTCCCTTCCACTAGGGGCTACAGTGATCTACATCAAGTAGCATAATTTTTATTGATAATTTTTATCTTGCACTTCACCTCCAATTCAATCATTGCACTCTAAACAACAAGTGTAAACAGTTGTGTTACAGTAAACTGCTGGTCTGCTCTGTATTTTTTCTTTTTTAAAAACATTTTTTCTTTCACATTTCTACCCCACTTTTGGATCTGGGCCAGCCTCCCTTTGTTTAGACACAGTCACTCATGTTTGCATGTGAATAGCCAGCTGGAAGACACTGCTAGGACCTAACCTGGGTCCCTGCGGTGGTGGACTAGCATATTAGACGCCTGCGTCACCCAAGTGCAATAAAAGATAATTAATGAATCTAATTAATGAACAAACATTAATGCATCTTGCTGTAGAACTTAGACTTAGTCAATTAATACATCTAGTACTGTACAAGTTCTACAGCAAGATGCATTAATGTTTGTTAAAGGTAACATCTGCAACCATTCCCTTGAAATTATATTTGGGAAAGTGCATATGGTCGTGGTTTTATTTCTTAATTTTCTTGGAATATGGATCTTATAAGTCTTACATCCAAACATCCAAAAGACAAGGTACGCGGTCTTTGCTGTTACTTTTAAGCAGGGCTGTGTTGACTCTGGGTGTACCTCTGTTTGGCTTCTTTTGCTACCTAAACACGTTGCTTTGAGACAATGCACCGCTGTAAAAAGCGCTACCAAAATTAATTTGACTTTAGTATTTATCAGCCATTTAAATGAGTGATCACAGCTTATGGTGTGTGGCCATAACTACCCAACTGGTCATCATTCAGTTGGCTTTAATCACAGCAATACACACAATCAATGCACTCAATTCTTCAACACTGCACCTTTGGGAAATAAGACGACACTTTCCTGGCTCACCATTTAAGTCTGGCAGGTGACGTAAATGCTGGAACATGTTGATTCAAAAGTGATTAAATCTCACGTTTCATGTTACAGCACAGGAGTGAAAACAGCCAGGGGCTTTCTGTAAAACACGCTACTTTCCACCAGGCAGGACATGGAACCAGACTCAGACTTTCCACCTGAATAGCAGACAGGTCAAGTATAGTCAGTTCTCCAGGATGACGAGGTGACGTTCTGTGATTGTGTGCGTATGGGACGGAATGTAACAGAGACAATAGGCTGCTGTTGCTTTTAATAAAGCATAAAATGAAGAATACTCTGTTCGCAAGGCACATTACCATAGAGAGCGCGGATGCTTAATTACCATAAATGGATGTCTACTTAGTAGACACACTTATCCAGAGCAACATACAATTCAGCTGAGCAGTTGAAGGTTAAGGGCCTTGCTCAAGGGCCCACTGCTCTCAGCTTCATTACACATTTGGTCAAACTCGGTCTTTATAAAGTGCTCTCAACATCCTTTTCAGGAAATGTTTTAGGAGGGATTAATTGCAGTGAAGTGAGGGGAAAGCCCCTGCATAACAGCCTGGTCATTCCATGAAAAGCCATGGGACAAATGGTAACTAACTTTCGTAACTTAAGGGCGTTCCCCTGACCTGGGTGTTCCTGCCTAAGTGGGAATGGTCCTTAACGCAGTGCAATTTGACTCTGTTGAAGATTTTAGAAGGCTGCCTTGTTTACCTAGAAAGCCCTGCCCTTTTCATTGGATGGTTACCAAGACCAGTAGAAGCTCACCTCCCTTTTAAAAACACGTTCATTTGTCAGGTTTGATTGGCATACTGCCCCAGGATACACTTCATACTGGACCATTTCCAGTAGCAGTGTGAAGAATACAGCTACCAGTAGTGAAATGCATTCTAGAGTATGACTAGTTTGTTCTCGTATAAAATACACATTACCTGAAGGAAAATTCAAACAGTTGGTAAACTGAAACAGTACTGCTTGCTCTTTCACTTTGACCACAGTTCCATAGCACCAAAAAACACCAGAATTGAACCAATGATCCATGGAAGAAAACATAGTTCAAGTGTTCTTTTACCAAAACATCCAGCAGTCACTGCCTATTTTCCAGATTTTGTACAAATTTAATCATACTTTCATACCAAGAAGATTAGAGTGAATTATTAGACTTCTTAGAAGGTTTATGTACAAGTTAAGGTTTCAGAAGTGTCAGAAGTGGTCAGCACTTCGTTACTGTACTTGATTATTTCTCTAACTTAATACATTTTACTTTTTACTCGCTACATTTTCTCATTACCTTAACTTTATGAATCTATTTATTCATCTCTTGTCTTATTTTTAGGCTATTCTAGTAAAACCCCAAAAGAAGCACCAATGGGAATCCTACACTCATAGAGGTTCTACCTCTCACATGGTCAAGCACCTCTTGTATACACTTTATGATTTTGAAGGAGCTCTTGCAGAGCAGGTACGATTTTTGTAGATTCGTGTAATTGTAGTACAAACCATTATGTACCCTCCGTGTCATGGATATGAACCTCTTTGCCCTCAGTAACAGAAGTCCTGTTTCAAAAACTGAGTTAGAGAGGCTTTTTCAAGAAATGCTTTTTATTTTTTACTTTAGGTACATTCAGTAACATGTACTTTTATACTTCTACTAGTAAAATATGTGAGCCATACTTCAACGTCCATTTGAGTATAGTTTTAACAGATTTGTAGTACTTTTACAAAGAACTTATGTACTTCTGCCACTTGTGGAATCTGCATAAATAGGCCAATATTAACCAGAGCAGACTTCACAGGTGGAATGGAAGCAAATCTCATATGCAGATTGGAATTAATAAGCTTGACACATTGCATTAATTAAGAATTAATGACTGGTATCAGTAACAGCACCGGTTTCAGAAAGTATAAACCCATCTAAAGACCAAAGCTTTCTCTGCAGAGACTAATGGGAACTAGGGTCATTGAGTTTGACTCACTGGTGACAGCTGTGCCACTCCCAGGTATGCCGTGGTCGGTTGGGCATGAAATCGGCTGTTCCCTGGTTCTTCACCCGCTGAGGAAAGCGTAGTAGGACTCTAACATCATAATCTGTGATGTCGGCACCATAGGCTGTACTGTGGAAAATGGCAAACGTTGCAATGTCAAACTGTAATGCATTATAGCAATATTTAATGATTAGGCCACCTGTCACACAGCTTCATGTATCAAACAGCTAGGTTATATGGGCATACATAGGTTATACAAGTAAGGTTTGTAGGGCTGAATGCACAATAAACAATCAAGCATTTACCTAGAGAGACACTTTTCCTCTGCAGCGCAGCGTAGTGAGTACATGTGAGCTCGCTGGACATACGTAGAAGCCTGGACATAGTGAGGGTCAGGAACCAGGTCAGGTAGACCTAATTACAAGAGAGAACTTAGAATATCGATACCTGATCAACGCATTCATACATTCAAACTGAATTACTGACCCAAAGCCCCTTGTCAAATCATATGTTTTGTTGATTATTTAGGTGAAAAGATCTTCACATCCTCTACACGGCCCAAAAAACACTACAGAACTTTTCCATGTGACAAACTTAACAGTTTTTTGTTAAGCATGTTTTCTTTCTGTGTTACAATGACATATTTAAGCCAATTCCTGGAAACCATTTCGTTTTTCCATTTAGAAATAGTTTTGTGACACAGGGGTGCCAAAACATACGGATAAGCCTATTATTCTGTCTACATCACATTCCATTCATTTCAGCAATGAGCTTTGTCAATTTATTTGGCGTATGAAGCAGGTGGCGGCACTACAAAAGTGCCATTCACATCTGCATGCTTATCTAGCATGAATTGGCACAGTGAGATTAGCAGTTTAACCATGACTTTGCATTTTAGCCAAGGTTTGTACGAGCGATAGGAATGTTTAACTCAGTGTAGTAAAGTGATTTACATACGAATTATACATCTTTTACCAAGCAATTTTGATTCCCTATTAACCTTTGCTAATTGGTGGTGTGCAAGCTAGCTCGCCAGCTCAGAAACTGTTAATAGTAACAGCAGCACAACATTAAAAGTTCATCCCAACCTCCTAACTGAGTGTGAACCTCATTATCTAGGTTTTAATGTAATATTTATGGTCAGGAATTGGAGTTTTATATGAAGTTGCAATTATAAAGTCAGAGCTTTGTACATTTGTGAGGCTGCGCTGTTATGTAAAGCAGCAGTTCTTGATTGGTGGTTAACTTACGAATTTAATTAACACTGACTTTCTGCTACTCAAACCTACTGATAGCAGTGAATGAAATTCAAGTTTATGTAATTTCAGTGACAAAAAAACTAGTGTAGCTTAACTTAGCACTGATTAGATGAATTCTGCCTCACTGTGTGGTGGTAAAAGATTAGCAAAGCTAATTAAATGAGTCAGTTTTAATAAGACTTTTAGGGTTTAGGTTGCCACCAACTGTAGTAAAAATCAGCAGTTTAAGAGATCCTGTGAGAATCCATTATGCTCCTATTCATCCCTTGCTACCAATGCTATGTTACATAGCATAATGATCATAATGCTATGGACCCAACTCAATTTAAAACCACACATTTTTGAAAAAGTCAGCAAGATGTAAACTGTCAGTCCCCACCCTGTGATCGCCGTGGCTTCATGAACGCACAACGTAAGACAGTCTCAAGGTCAAGAAAAGCAGCTAGTTTTAGATAGAAAGTCGATGTGAAGTAGGGAGATAAAGCGAGGGATAAGGCTGGGACAGTAAAACAACAATGATCTCACTTTCCTGTTGGATCCAAACTGGGCTTGAAACCAACTCCATTATAAAAATAAATATCCAGAAGAAAAAGCATGCTAGCTGTCGGAGCTGATATCTGTAACACTTTCAGCAGGGGGTAGATCATAATGGGAATGGGCTCTTCGGTTATATAATGGCTAAAGAACTGGAACACGATAAGGTCAGTACCTGACAGCTTTAAACCAGTGAGAATGCAGCAGAAAAAAACATGTGCTAATGTTTATGGCTGTAAGGCGTCTAAGGTTTGATTGCTGCTCATGTCTGTAGTGTGAGTGGATCTGCCGTGTGCTCTGGGTCTCTCAAGGGTACACATCTGATTTGTGGTTTCTTTCTCTGAAGCAGACGTCAAGGCTTCCTGGGTCAGGTCTTGTAAATAGTGCAACATCAGTGTGAAAAGCAGTGGGCTTCAAAGAACAGTTCTTCCCATTGCACCCACTGGAAGACCTAAGTACAATGTGTTTTCTCCTTAGCTGGTTTGTATCTGTAACAACCTATTATCTGTCTTTTGTGTGGAGAAATCTTCCACATGGTAATAGCAAAGCGTATTCTGATGTCGCCATCAGAAGTATACTGTAGGCAGTATCTATCAGTAAACCTGTGGTAACCTAGTTAAGGTACTGACCTATGGACCAGAAGGTCCATAACTCCCGCTTCTGCCAAGCTGCCACTGTTGGGACTTTGAGCAAGGCCCATTGTAAGACTGTACCAGTTTTAAGTTATAAGGGCGTCTGCCAAATGCTGTAAGTGTAAATCCTCAGTGTCTTTCTATCGGTGACGTCCAAAAACAGGAAGGTCCTGTAAGATCACACCAAGGACTTTAAAACAAATTTGTTCTACGAATAAAGGCTATAGGTGTGGAATCTGACATGGTGTTGGGATAGGCAGGATCACAGCATGACTTGCAGGTCCGGTGTTTGCAGAAGCCACCCATTTCATCACTGGTGATCCACAAGTAAAATTTACATTTACATTTACATTTAGAGCATTTAGTAGACGCCCTTATCCAGAGCGACTTACAATTGGTACAGTCTTACAATCCAAGCAATTTTGGGTTAAGGGCCTTGCTCAAGGACCCAACAGTGGCAGCTTTTTGGCTGAGGTGGGATTTGAACCCTGGACCTTCTGGTTCATAGTCCAGCACCTTAACACAGTCCCATGGATTGTGTAAAATGGTCCCATGGATCCCATGTAAAATGGATTCTCACTTAACGTCACATTTATGTTCAAGATTCCAGTAACAAAGCATCCACCCCTTTCCACCACTAGGGAAATCGATTGCATGCAGACGAAGTCCTGCATTACGAAATAAGCCTTCGTTTGGCCGCAGCTATGAATTGGTCTCATATGGCCTCCCTGAGTCACCTCCCCTCTTCAGTCAGCACACACATGCCTTGCACTTTTGGAACAAGCAAAATATTTTCTGTTTCCTGAGGCAACCCTATGCGTGATGGACCCTTTCCATGCACGTACTGGAGTAACGTTGCTACACTTTTTCTTTGCCTAAAACACTGTGTAATTCACCCCACCCTTCTTTGCACATACTGGGATCATTCACCCTGTAAACTACCCCCCACCCATCACCCGTGCTTGGGCTTGATGAAGTCACCGCTATAACCTCTACCAACAGACCTCCTGAAAACAATGGGAGCTTTTTATGCGGCATGGCCGTCCATATGCTGCACGCTCTCCCAGCGCCTGGTTCCAATAACCTGGCCATTTGCTGAGATGAGATAAACTTGGAGTCTCTTTGTTTGCGTATTGTAACGTAGCACAAAGGAAATGACAAATGGATCACGTGTTCCGAGCGTTTCATCTGCGGCCAAAAAAAAGTGTGCAAAAAAACAGGCAAAGGATTCTACCAGAATATAATGTCCTTCCCCAGCTGCACAAGCAAATAACTTCAGAATCAGGCAGGGTACTTTTGGGTCCCCTGAGTTTAAAGTTTGTCTGACCCAAAGGAGTCCTGCTTGCCAGGAAAAGCACATAGATGGCAAGAGAGCTACATTTTTCAGATCTCATTCTTTTTTTCTCACTTCCCTTCCATCAAAGTGAGAGAGAGAGTGAGTTTGAAGCTCACTTCACACGTGCATCCATTTCGCATTACCACCAGCTGTGCAACTGCATACGAATTCAATTCCTCTGTGGTGTGCTAAACACAGTACTTCAGCATCGTTCGTAGCGAACGAGTTACAGCTACACAGAGGAGATATTTGTCATGATGTTCAGACAAAATATATAATCTAGCCTCAACAACAAGAACATCTGGGACTTGGGAGGATGGCAAAAAGTAGGACTACAATTATTATTTGTAGATGAAACAGAATAGTTTCTGTGCGGCAAAACACAATCGAGTGCCACAATCTATGAAACAGAATCTCTAGAACTTGTCTGAAGGTCACTACCTCTTTGCTGACGCCGGAAAACGGTCCCTCCGTTGGCATTGGAGTTCTCGGCAGAATTGGAGGTGAGAGGGTTTCTTGCAGGTTGCTGAATGAATGGAGGCAGAGGCTGGGGCATTCCAAAGGGTGGAAACTGCTCATATTGGGGGCTTTGCAGAACTGGTTGGCCTACAGATCCCACAGCTGTAGCTCCGTTAGAAACCGCAGCATTGCTTGCATCGGGAAGACCTGCTGTTTCATCGTTGTATAAACTGTGCGTATAGCGACGGTCCAGTCCATCTGAGAATGGTGGTTGTTGGGGTTGTTGTGGTTGTGGTTGTGGTTGTGGTTGCGGTTGTGGTTGTGCAGGTTGAACTGGAAATGGCAGCCCGTATGGTTGATAGTAGCGGTAACTTTCATCGCTAAACTCTGGTCTCTGAGCCACAGGAGCCAGACCTACTCCTGTATATCCACCACCGCCATAGGTTCCAACAGAATAACCACCACCACCACCACCACCAGCACCAGCACCAGCACCATACCCTGCTCCTGTGAAGCTTCTGCTAGTGTCTGATGAATACCCGGTCCCTAGGAATGGTGGTTCATAAGGATCATATGGGACGTAGTAGGACGGCTGTTGTTGTATAGGGTACTGTGGATACGATGGCGCATTGAAAGAAGATGAAGAGGATGATGAGGATGTAGACGAACCAGAAGAAGCTCTGAAACGTGTGCCAGAGGACGACTGAAACCGAGTGGAGTCGCCTGTACCAGCAGTACCTTGACGCCAGTTATCTGGAACTTGCCCAAATCCAAAGGGGTGCCTGGCCTGGCCCCTGACTGTTTCTGAGCCACCTCTGGAAGGTGCCTGTCTGCGGACATTTGGTCTGGATCTACGGTTAAGGGTGTCAGCCAAGACCACTCGGTGGTTACTGTCCCGCTGTTGTACTCGAGCAGGCACGTACTCGGCTCCACTGTTGAGCATGCTATACACTCTTCCATTATTCTCCCATTGGATCATCTGCCTCCACGGGTTTGAGGGGGATTCTTGTCTCTGACTGGACTCTTGAGCGGGGGCTGAATCTTGCGACTGGACTCCAACAGCCCCCAGCAGCATCCATACCCACCATGACAGAAGAACGGCTGGCAGCATCTTTACAAGACTTGCACGGGAAACAGTAACTCAACAAATCCTTAAATAAATACAAAAAACGAATCAAAAATGAAACTGAAAAATATTAACTGACCCTTTGATCCAGAACGTGACCATACATGTGGCGATTTCAGTCCCTTAAAGCTTAAACACAGTGCTCGATTGTAGACCTTTGAGTTGTCCTTGGTGCTGGCATAGTTGTGAGGTGGACAGGGCACTTGTAAGACCTGAGAGCAGGCAACTGTGTAAGCGTCCTCCCTTTTCCTGACAAGTTGGGTGTGGAATTGTTGCCAGTGGTCTGTGCATTGCTCTCCAAGCTTCTCTGGTGAGAACTGCCTATTGCTGCTAACTCTAAGCCCTCTGTTTGCTTCTCTGATTGCTTACAGTCTCTCGCAAACTTTCCCCCCCCGCTCACGCACTTTCTCTCTCCCTCGAAAGTGCAGATCCCACATGGCCCTAGTGCTAGATCTGTTCCCCCCATTGTAAAGTTAGATCTCAGAACAATCTTTCAGAGCCAACGATCCACTAAGACTCTTGAGGTCAGAATAGTTTCTTTTCATCAAGACTGGTGCAAGGCCTGAGGTCGTCAATGCATAAGCATATGAGAAATAAGAGGACTGAGGAAACGAAATAAGTTCAACAACTTTACCAGTGGAACTCAATTAGTGCCACATGCAGGACGGCACAATTTTTCCTACTATGCAGTAATAAAACTCATTTCACTGACCAAACAAGTTGTATTTGTGTTCAGGTGGAACCTCAGATAGGTCTAAGGATCTTCTAGGTCCCACTGGATTACGTCTCACAAATAACGCACTAAACGTTATCAAAACTGTAGTGTGTGTCTTGCGACTATTTGAAAATGCACAACATCAGGGCAGTTGTAGGGATAGTGGAACAGCATATGCAAGATTTTTGGCTCTCACAGACCTGTAACTATTTCACTGGCCTCTTTATAGAACGCTTTATGTTCTGATTACACCAATATTTTATCATTGCATTATTATTATTATGCAAGTAAATGTAGCCAATGTCTATTTATTATTATAAATTATAACGTTTTATAATGTGTACTCTCTTTAACAGCACTAATACTTGCATTGTAGCTTCCTAAATCATACTTCAGTTCCATGGGTTAGACTCGGCCCCAAAATTATGATATACCTAAGCGCCTAAGATTGCTGCTTGCAAAATGGTGTCATATTTTGTCAGGCTCCTAGACAGACACTGTGCAGGTCAGATGCCTCTGCAGCTGATTAGCTTTTACCGCCACAAAAAAGCTGAGCTAGCAAGACAGCAAGTACTGGCAAAATAATGAATTTCCAAGTCCTACCGAGAATGATGGCCTGTGCTCGTGGCCCTAGATAATTGCTTGTCTTACCTGTCTCATTGGAACATCTCTGCTTACCAATTTCTGAAAAGTACTGTATAGTATAGCAGCACCTCTGGAAACCTTCGTATGGGATTGATCATGGCTATCGACTGCATCACAGCCTTGGAATTCATATGAGGCGTTCAGAGTCGATGATGCTGTACGGATAAGGCAGGGCTACTATTCCTCACATGGCCGTGATCGCGGCAAATTCCACAATATGTACATCATCTCCGAAGAGATCTGATTATACGTCTCGTATGGACCCCTGCACATGGCATCGAACGTCCCCGTGTTATCAAATACCAGCAGTCTGGTAGGTGTTTGCGTTGGCTCACCTAATCGGTGCAGTGCCAGCGAGCATGCCTGCATTCCTTCTGAGATTATGCACTTAAACTAAACAGCTGCGAACAACCATTTGCAGCCAGGTCATTTGAAACCGGACTCTCTACGGATAAAAGTAACTGGTTTTCACATTCTTGGCGGACACAAGGCTTCAAAGCAAGGCTCCGTCTTGAAGGTTTGAGGCTGGAGAAAAAGAAAGAAAGGGTGGAGGAATTGCCTCAGGGTAGAGCAGGTAGAGCAGATTTGTACCTCAGTTCCAACATTAATATGTTCGGTATGTAATAGGTTTTATTGTCGGAACGGGCGATGTTAAATTCTTCCGTGGCCTCAAGGTGTTCCAGGCTAATGAAATCCGTGCCATGTTACCTGCGATATCTTAGCAACTCCATTTTTAGAAGAAATGGTGCCACTGAAACTAGCATCTTATTACAGGTATACAGCAGCTCCTGTAGGTCCTAACACTCAGGTTTTAGTACTTTTAAGTACACCAGAATTTCAAAGCATTAAAGCGGCTATGTTTATTTAAAGTTCTAAACTAGTGGCGCATATTAACTCATGCAGTGATGTCACTGATATTTCAAATACTGGCCCTGCCAAGCTGCCACTTAATGCTAATTGTTGTAAATGTACCGTCACGAGACATTTTCATAACATCTTCAAGCCAAAAACAGCCAATTTAAAGAAAGGCTAGGGTACTAAGCTAGCTTGTTAGCCTAGCTAACCTTTGCATGTCTTTGCCTGGTCAGAAAACAGCCTCCCCTCCCTCAAACACAGTCCAGGGTTCCTGATAGACTAGCTTCTTCAACTGTTGTGCCACCTGAGCATGCTAACCCACTTTATGTTACTGATAAACAACAAACAAAGGAGCTATTTAACGTCTGTCAAACTAATCAAATCCATCCTGCATCTACTCAGAAAACAATTAGCCCATTAGTTAATGTTTGCCAGGTTCCAACAATTCCTCAGTGAAAGCTGTTTTTATAGGTAATCTTTTATGTTAGGCTACATTAGTTAAAATATTCACGAAAAGTACAATCCAACTTGAGACCCTGACACCATTATTGAAATCTGACTTATGCCCCCTTGTGACAAAAGCAGCTTCATTTCTAGGACTTAGCTAGCCAGCTAATGTTAGCTAGCCAGCTAACATTCTAACAGTACCTTCAGGAAATAAGTTATTATGGGATTCATCAATCAAGGATCAGCTACTATTGGTTAATATAGTCAAGAAAACTACAATCCAATGAGACACCAATACTGAAATCTGACTTGTGTGTACTAGTGACGAAAAGTAGCTTCATTTATAGACGTTAGCTAGCTAGCTAATTTTAGCTGAATTCTAACAATACCTTCATGAAACTACTTATTATAGTATATTGTTCATGTTTAGCTACTATTAGAAAACAGTTAAGAAATCTTTGATCCAAATTTAAACCTCAATACTAAAATCTGACTTGTGTCTACTTGTGGCCAAGTACTTTGTTGGCAGTTAGCGAACTCAATATTAGCAGTTTGCTATTTTTAACATGAAATCATCGAACATGATAAATGCTGATTTTTGGCTACTAAAAAATGTATATCTTTATTGAAGTCATTTTCTGTCTAATTCTGGCAAAACGTATTTTGCTTCTAGTGGTTACCTAGCCAGCTCATTTAGGTAAATCAGTGTTATTCTAAATTTTATGTGTAGCTAGTATTAGAAACCAGTTACAAAACCTATGATTCAAATTGTAAACCTTGTTCTAAAATCTGACCTGTGACAAATTCAACTACTTTATTAGCAGTTAGCTATCCAGCTAATATTAGCCATGCTCTAACAATACATGAAATCAGTTATTATGATACTATATTGTTCGACATGATACTGAAATTCCACTTTTGGCAGATGCAAGCTAATGTAATTTAGCCCCAGTTTAGCTAGCTGGTCTGCTAAATATAGTATTTCGAATTTGTCATTTTGAGTAGTTTCCCAATTAAAAATCCAGTCTGGGTTAGAGGTGGAAAGCCTGCACAAGATACTATGCTTCAGATTTGGAAAAGACAATATTCCTGTGACGCATACAGACACAAAAGATAACAGGATGAAATAAAGGAGAAATGAATGCACTGTGATCATCCGCTCCTTTCCTGATGTCCCGTAGTCTGATGCCTGCCCTTGGCTAAAAATCTTTCAGCAATGCATTGTACTCCATTTCCCAGGTCAGAAAAACAGGTAGGTACTGTTCCCCAACAGGGACCCACAACCACCTTAACAACAAGCAGACACGGTTTCTCACTTTCACAGCACCATTTCCATATTGTTTTATCCCTGGGTTTCCTTTATTCTGAAATATACACTCATTGACAAAAACAAAAACAAAACAAAAACGATGGAGTTGTTGGAATTAAATGAAACTTTATTTGTATGAATGTGATGATGATATCGGTAGTGATTACAATATTAACGCAAAAGGATAAGTTTATTAGGGAAAACTGTACAATTCAAAGGAGGCTCTAGTACTGTGTTAGGCCACATCTAGCCTGGATACAAGTTGAGATATGGTTGGGCATGGAGGCATACAGGTTCTGTATGGTATCCTTTGGCACATTTGCCCACAGATGTTGCAGCTGGGCCTGTAGATCCTGCATGCTAGTAGGGCCAATTATTTGTTGCCCTTGGCGATACATCTGGCCAAGGAGGCCAAGGAAGTGTTGAAATCTGGGGGAGGCATTGCTGGGAAACCCATGCTTTGTGTGGGCGTGCTTTATCCTGCTGGTAAATGCCATGAGAGGTAACACGTGTGGCCACAGATGTCGCTGAGTTGTTAGTGTCCCTAGTATCACTACTAGTGGTGACTGACTGTCATATGCGATGGCTCCCCAGAACATCACACCAGCGGTTGGGGCAGTGTGTCGCTCCACAGCAAAAGCAGGATTGGTGCCCTCACCCTGAGGCCCCTACACTCAAATCCGACCCTGATCAGACTCCAAACAGAATCTCGATTCGTCACTAAAGATGATACTGTTCCAGTCCATAGCAGACCCTGCATACGTGCCCTGCGATGGACAGCCCACTCACCACCAAAAGCGACACTGAATTGGACTGATCTGGAAATGAGAAAGTGAGTGAGAGTGTAATTAAGCACTCACATTTTTCTTCCTCACCAGTCTATCCTCAATATGTTTTTTAAATGTTATTTGCCTTTCAGTCACTTACGGAACTAACAAAAGGTCAGCTGCAATTACTATTATTTCCACCCTTGGTATTTGGCGGCTGTTAAAGTGCTCATTTAAGGCAGCTTGGATAAAAGGATTCTGCTTTCCATGACACTACATCTTTCCTCCTTACTTATTCCAGACATAAGCGTAAGCACACGCGCACACGACTTTATTATACGCTTCCGTAAGGCTTCACGTCAAGGACCGTGCAGGCCCCGAGGCTGCCCCATGAACATGATGGACATGTAAAGGAGTTCATCCGGGTGAGCGCATGGCCTTGGGATAGTTTATCAACTCTGGCCTCATCCTTCGTTGTCATGTTCCTCAGACCTCTGCCACGGCCTTGAGGCCTGTGCCGGATGAGTCACTCTCGCATGCTTTAACCCAAGCAAAGGGCAGCCGTTCTAAATATAACAGGCGCATATTTCTGAATCTAGAGCGCATCTTAATAGTAGCAAGAAAAGAGCACCTGAATACTAATAACTCTCTTATGCTAATCAGTCATAGTAGCTTCTTAATTAAGGTAGTGTGCATGGCATGGGTTTACATTGAAATGAAGGTGTTGTGGAAAAGACTGATTAGCTCTGTTCCACTCTTTATACAGCCAGTTGCATATATAATAATTCATTAGTGTGTTCAAAATGATCAGTCGTAGCACTTTTCATGTAACTACTCCACACGCTAATTATCTTGTCTATTGTATTTTATTTTACACTTAATGAAAGTCTTGGGAGTCCTCGTCCTCCTAAGGTTTCTTCCTCATCACATTTAAGGAGTTTTTCCTTGCTGCTGTCGCCCTAGGCTCGTTCAAACAGGGCTGTGGGTCTAGATAGTTCTAAACATCATTTCCCAACAACTGATTATTATTTATAATAGGACTGTGGTAGCCTAGCGGTTAAGGTACTGGACTATGGACCAAAAGGTCCAGGGTTCAAATCCCACCTCTGCCAAACTGCCACTGTTGGGTCCTTGAGTACACAATTGCTTGGATTGTAAGTCACTCTGGATAAGGGAGTGTACTAAATGCCCTTATGGTACTTGTCTGGAACCCTTGGTACCAGAATGTAACATTGCATACATAAGATTTGGTACTGGAACTGAAACAAGTGGTACTTGGACTGGAACCTTTGTTGCTGGAACTGAAACATTTGATGCTTGCTTGGTATTGGTATTTCCTAGAACATTGGGTACCAAAACTGGAACTCATTGTCACTTCTGTAGCTTGCTAATAGATATGCAGAGTCTCCATCTAGTGTTACCTCTGAAGGCATGACAGTTGCTGGAGAAAGTTTGTGCATTACATATTCATTAAACGTTCATTAAAGATCAAGGTCGTACTACCCAATCTGGGACTTGAACCCAACATGTATTTTTCTTTACAATTTGATGAGACCACTGATAGATGCTTGTGTGTGCTGGGTTTGTATTTTCCAAAAAAACGTTTAAACAGGTCATTAGTGGACGTTTGAATTTCAATCCAGCCTGAATTTCCCACTCTGAGTTTACTATCACTAAAAAAACTTCTGGTCTGCGCACCAATATTTTATTTGAATTATTTTTTTATTTTATTTTGCAGATTCCTGGCCATCGGAAAATAAAACCGAAGACTGTAAACAGGGGTTAGCACCGTGCAACTCTGCTGTACTCTGCATGTTAATTAACTCTTCAATGAGTCTCCTGCGCCCGTGCCTTCTGTCTCACCCGAGCCATGTTCATAGCCATGCTGCGCATTAGCTGATGAACCAGCATATTAATTAGGTCCATATGTCCCCCTGTCTATTACTTTCAGCCCTTCTTATCTCCTTACCCTGCAGATGATTCAGTGAGTACCCTACATGGTGATGTTGCGAGAATGCTTTGTGCTATTCAGCTCAGGATCTCCTATTCTCTGGCTGTTATCTGAAAAAATGAAGACATAAATCATAGCCATCTGCTTAGCTGTCTTTAACCTGGAGCGCCGTTCAGTCGCTGGAACAGAACATTCATACAACAATGGCTTTGCACGTCTCACATCACTACATTTACCAGCCTATTTGAAGATTCAGCATGGAATTCGCTTCGCTTCTGCCATAGCAATGCAGTATGTGAGCTGTTTTACTGGTCTATTAGAATACCATAGATAGGATGATCACCAATTAGTGGAGGTATAAAAGTAAACACACATGATGAAGATCTGTTATAACTGATTTTGTATAACTGGGGTGGATGACTGATTATGTCCTACGTTAGACAATGGTCTTGATAACAGAATAAGAAATGGCAAATCGTATAAGATTAACTAGACAAAAGACTTATGAATTACTATAACCCCTACTGTCCAGACAAATATACAGTACTTATTGTATATTAGTAAAGTTCACCACTTCATTAACCATCACAGTGGAATGTGTGTCGCTCCACAGCAAAGGCAGGATTGAAGCACTCACCCCGAGGCTTCCATACTTGAGACCCAGTTCTTGGATCCCAAACAGAACCTGGATTCGTCGCTAAAGACGATACAGTTCCAGTTCTTAGCAATCCAGGTTTCTCGTTCACAACACCACTGCAAATGAAGATGACAGTGGCTGGCTGTCAGTGGAAGGACATGTAATGGGAGCCGTAACAACAAATTTCCTTCTGCTAAGCACCTGAACATGGTCTGGGCAGAGTGTCTGGATGGTGGACGATTCGTCAAAATGTCTATCCTGCTCCTCTCAGTCCAGTGATGTGGCCCCTCTCAATGTCTGGCAACTGGACTGTGACTTGGAGATTCCAAAACATTAACTTCATTCTTCTTTAACCATTCTTTGGTAGAACGGCTTGTGTGCTTAGGGTCGTTGTCTTGCTGCATGACCCACCTTCTCTTGAGATTCAGTTCATGGACAGATGTCCTGACATTTTCCTTTAGAATTCTCTGCTATAATTCATAATTCATTGTTCCATCAATGATGGCAAGCCGTCCTGGCCCAGATGCAGCAAAACAGGCCCAAACCATGATAGTACCACCACCATGTGTCACAGATGGGATAAGGTTCTTATGCTGGAATGCAGTGTTTTCCTTTCTCCAAACATAACGCTTTTCTTTTAAACCAAAAAGCTTCAACCTATTTTGGTCTCATCCGTCCACAAAACCTTCTTCCAATAGCCTTCTGGCTCGTCCACGTGATCTTTAGCAAACTGCAGACATGCAGCAATGTTCTTTTTGGACAGCAGTGGCTTTCTCCTTGCAGCCCTGCCATGCACACCATTGTTGTTCAGTGTTCTTCTGATGGTGGACTCATGAACATTAACATTAGCCAATGTGAGAGAGGCCTTCAGTTGCTTAGAAGTTACCCTGGGGTCCTTTGTGACCTCACCAACTATTACACGCCTTGCTCTTGGAGTGATCTTTGTTGGTCGGCCACTCCTGGGGAGGGTAACAATGGTGCTTGAATTTCCTCCATTTGTACACAATCTGTCTGACTGTGGATTGGTGGAGTCCAAACTCTTTAGAGATGGTTTTTGTAACTTTTCCAGCCTGATGATCATCACAACTCTTTTTCTGAGGTCCCCAGAATCTCTTTTGTTCGTGCCATGATACACTTCCACAAATGGTGTTGTGAAGAGCAGACTTTGATAGATCCCTGTTGTTTAAATAAAACAGGGTTGCCCACTCACACCTGATCCGACTCTAATTTCACCTTCAAATTAACTGCTAATCCTAGAGGGTCACATACTTTTGCCACTCACTAATATGTAATATTGGATCATTTTCCTCAATAAATAAATGACCAAGTATAATATTTGTGTCTCATTTATTTAACTGGGTTCTCTTTATCTACTTTTAGGACTTGTGTGAAAATCTGATGATGTTTTAGGTCAGATTTATGGAGAAATATAGAAAATTCTAAAGGGATCACAAACTTTCAAGCATCACTGTATCTGCCTGAGACATAACTGCATGTCAAGTTGTGCAGCGATCCATTTGTTATTTATTGCCATCGAGTGTATTTAATGTCTATTCTTGTAAAAAAATATTACTTTGAGTAATATTTAAAAAAACTGTATATATCCCATGCTACAAATTCTAGCACTGCAGCATTACAGATTTTACTGCATAATCCGTACGGTACTGGCAACAACATTCGCAGTTACAGCTGAAGGAACCTACGCTCTAACTGTGTGTATGCAGCGCTGTGCGTGTGTTATTAGAAAGAGCTCTTGCATACTTAAAATTCTGCTTGCATCTTTGGCATACCCTTCAACTAGCAAGAGAACGAGCAAGCGAGCAAGCCAGAGAGAGAGAGAGAGAGAGAGAGCGAGAGAGAGAGAGAGAGAGAGAGAGAGAGGGCGAAGAGCGATAATTCAGGGAAGGACATTATTTTTCATGTGCTTTATTCCAAGGTCCTTATCAGCCTCTAATACACATCCCCATTCACATGCAGCTCTCAGACACAGAACGAGAGCCATGCCGAGGCCGATAACACACTCACCCGTGCCCTTTACACACCAGCACAGCGCCGGGGAATTGGGCGCTCGTCCTGGAAAGAGACGGATGAGACGCGGGGAAGACTGAGTCGAGAAAAGGACGAGGGAACAGTGAAAGGTAAATGAAAAAGTGATGACAGCCAGAGGGAGAGGGCTCGGATCGGCGACATTCTCTCAGACGAGTCTCCTTACTTGTGCCCAGCCGGCGGCTGTGAAAAGGATGAGGAGGATTCACGAAAAGGAAGCGAAACCAGAGAAACAAATAAATTAAGGCTGGGTGACAAAGTCTGCTCCTCGAGGGAATACTTAAGAAGAAGCCAAGAGATAGTGAGCGGGTGAAAGAAAGGCAAAGAGAAAAGAAAGAAGGTTAAGCAAAAGAGAAGATACACTCAAACTGCGACTAAGGCCAGAGTCATAAATCACCAGGCACTCGGATGTGTTTACTTATTACAGTGAAGTTCATCTCTGTCATCTCCAGCCCTATTTACTCCTCCAGAACTCGGTGGAACCAGGCCCGGCGTGGCTAAACACAAGATCTTATCTCAGCACACACACAAAAAACGTGTCCACTTTACTTATTACAGCACACATAAAGGAAAGTGCCAAGGTCCAGGGTGTCGCTTTGTTTATGACTCTATTAGGGATGGCGAGCATAAAGATCTCCAAAAATATGTCTGCACCACTTGTTAATTGGACGTCTACATCTTTCAAGAGTGTTTAACACAAATCAGACTCAAAATGTACCTAAACAAGGTAGCAAAATAAAAGAACTCTTCGCAAAGCTTTCCAGTAGATTTGCAGTCATTACAATGGGGATTTACATCCAGTCAGAACGTTAGTAAGATCCGATCCTGATTTTGGTTGATAAGGCCTGCTCCCATTCCATTCTGAACAGGCCAACATCTTCCAACCTACCTTGCTTTTATAGAGAAGACCATCCTCAAACTGCTTCCACAAAGTTGAAAGCACACAGTTTAGAATTCTCTAGAATTCACTGTCTGTTATAGAATGAAGGTTTTCCCTCATTACCCATAACAAACAGACCATTATTTCTCCTTCACCTACACGGCCCTGTGTGAAAAAGTGATTGCCCCCTAAACCTAATAACTGGTTTGGCCACCCTTAGCAGAAACAACAACAACCAAGCGTTTGCCATAACTTGCAATGAGTCTTTTACAGCATTGTGGAGGAATTTTGGCCACTCATCTTTGCAGAATTGTTGTAATTCAGCCCCATTGGAGGGTTTTCGAGCATCAACGACCTTTTTAAGGTCATGATAATAATAGATAGTAGAAGATCATAGCAAATTGTAAAGCTTTGAGTTCTATCTATCTAAGTTCTATCTATCTATTTCCTACACACATCCCGATATGAATCCTTTAAACAGACAAGAATTAATCCCATTTAGGCCATAGCAAACCCCAGGAAGCTGCTACCACTTAAGATGTGCAAATTCCGCTGTCTAAATTTTAGATGACATTTTTATGTGCAAAAGCAGACATTTAAGTGCACTTCTGCAGTTTGTAGCCCCCCAAAGTCCCTGAAACAGACCCACTTAACTCAGCAAAGACCCACTTAGTCTCAGCATGGCTGGAAGAAATGACATTAATGCCGAGACTCTCAAGGGTCAGTGTGTGACTGATTAACACACATACAGTATAATTATACAAACCATGCTAATGTTAAATGTTACACAAGGTGACCATATTTTGGCGTTCAAGACAGGGCTGGAGGGCGATACAGGGCAGCCAGGTGGCAACGGATGGTAGGAGCGTGGGAGTTTGTGGTCTGGGTGAACTTTAATTTATGCATAAATGTAGTATTTTGTGAACAAATCAATGTTCAAGTCCTGGTAAAACCATTATTCGTTTTTTAATATCATCACCTTAAAATGTTCCTATTGCGTACCATTTTGTAGATATGACGTTGTTTCACAATTTCCCATCATACTTTATATATACTAGTATACTTGGCACATGGCAAGTTTAAAACGTGACAAATGTCTTGGCAGTAATGAAATTCGACCCCGTTAAGCCACTAAGTTTCAGAATGCCAGTAGGTGGCACTGTAATCCTACTTTAAACTTGATGATATACAGCCCCTGTCTGTTATCAGAGACGTTATATAAGAAGGAGACTGATCACTGGTTAAAATACAAATGGAACTGTAGTACAGAAGCCCCGCCCCATCATTAGAAAGGACCAATCGTATATTAGTAAATGTAAACCATTTCTCAAATTTGCATAAATGAATAGAAACTGTACACAAACATACATGTTTATGTACTTTGTAAAAAAAGATTGTACAGCCATGCGGGCTCCTCAGTAAAACACATTATGTCTAGATATGAATGTCTAGTCGCCAATCTCGCCTCTCGCCAAAAATAGCCATGAAACTAATACTGTGACACCACTATACCATTGCTAAAACAACAAATCTAATGGTGGCCTAAGACTTTTGCACAGTACTGTATGTGTGAAGCAGATGTTTTGTCTGCCTTTCTGTGTGGGTGCGGTCTCTTATGGCCTGCCAGCAGTTCCCATAAAAGTCCACACTAGGTTGCCAAGTGCAATGGAAAACAGCAGATACTCATGTTCAAAATACATGTTGCACGGGGCATAACACAAAGTATAAGCATTAAAGCGTATTATAAAAGTATCCATGCTGCAGGAAAGGGCAGTCTATCAGACCAGCCACTTGCAGTCTCATGTCTCTCTTACTCAGTGAACAGCACTTAAAAAGTCCTTCAGGAAACATCAGCTGCTTCTCCTGATGCACTCAGCCCTGCCAGATCCATTAGAGATCAGTATACACAGATAAAGCGATGCCCCACACACATACACGTGGATTTTTTTCCTACAACAGTATCATCTTACATTATCTTGCATTGTTATTTTTTAAATACTGTTGTCATGTTTTGGATTAGTAAACATAATTTGGATATCATTTTGAGCATTCATTTTAAAGTAAAATGATCTCCCTGTGATAGCAGAGATTTTTTGGGTAATTAAACGCTTGGCAAGGTACTAAGAAGTGAGTTCTCTTGCAGAAAAACAAATGGTTATGTAAAAAAAAATGCATTTCTCCAGCCGTAGGGGAGTTTGGTCACCCGATCATCCCCCAGTGCTCAACAGAGAGCCCTGCCCAGCCCTGCAGTGGGCTAGTGTTCTGTCCAGGGCACGCCCTGTGATCTCTTGGAATATTATCTGACGCTTCCATGATATGACCAGTAAAAAAAGCAGAGTTAAAATGTGGGGGGACATAATCTTCCAATAATAAACACTTAAAATGTGATGTTCAAAACCAGAAAAAACGCTGCTTTTTTTTCCGTTTCATCCTCCAGGATGACTTTGTTTGCATCACGTGCATCTTTAACATTTTGCATTAACACCAACTCCCATAGCCGACTGCCCAATTATTCTTCAAGCAACATCAAGAATTAAAGCTTCAATTAAAGGAGGAAATGTTTTTCTCCCAGCAGAGTTGGTGTGAAGTTCAGCAGAAATCCATACAGGACTTTAATTTTGCCATGCTAAATAGATATGATTCCCTTATAAAACTAATCTTCCAAAACAAACGTTTGTTCTTAAATGCTTTAGGATTGCAGCTCCATTGGCCCGGTGGTAAGAGTTTATCTGCTGGGCCTGGGTTGAATGCCACATGGGATTTGCAACATGAAGGTCGGATGGTATGTTTACAGAATTTTAATTTATGGGATTCACAATAATTATAGAAAATAGAAGAACGTACTGTTATGACCCTGTGTGGGGGAACGGCGTAACGCTTAAGAGAATGGTATGATGGACCTGATATATTTGTTTGACGCAAGACAAAACAATCAAACAAACACGAGTAACTTACAAAAAAAAGTCTCTAAACACATCAACTGAGTTAGAATAGACTTTAGCAAGTGTTACACACACACATACATGAATTACGGACTTCTGCTCTTAAACTCCCACCTCTGCTCGTGGATCCGCAGCACTGATTGGCTGTTGAGGTGACCTCAACAAAAAAAAAGAGAGAGAACTTATCATAATTAAGTCCTCAGTTGTTAAGTGTATAAAGCAACATGTACTTTTCCAGACCACTTACCACATGTAGTTTCAATTCTAAAATATTCCATATAACTCTAAGATCATAAAGGGTATTGGAGTAAATCATGCATTTTTTTCATAGCTCTGGTATCTACAGCATTAAAACGATAGCTGATGCTGATATGAGTGTTGCAATCTGGAGCTCTGTTTGTATTGAAGATCATTACAGTCATTTAGATGGTGGCACATTGTGAGGTCGCAGGCACAATAACGGATGATGTCTTTGCTCGCAGAGCCATTGCTTCGAGGTGAAAGTGCCATGCAGTCCAAATAATGGAACATTTAATGAAGCACAAACCACTTCAGTGGATACAATTAAAGTGAGGCAACAGTCATTTTTTAAAGGCGCTCATGCCTATCAAATTGGACCGGATTTTTTCCAGTGGGAGAGAAAATTATTTGGCAAAGTCAGCACTTTGCTTTATGATTTTCTTTGGTTAGTGGAGACCAGCAGCTTTTCAGCTTCACCGTCGGAGTTACCATCTAATAGCGATAATATCTGATTCATTTAGCAATTATGATGATTGTTCTATGTCCTCAGTTAAGTTTCAGCCAGTAGGTGGCAGAGGCGATGCATATTAAAATCACTCAGCCGCTGGCCTCGGGTTCTCCCTCACCAGTTGTTGCACAGATGCACGAGAAAAAGTGTCCTTAGCATCGCCTCGGAAGATCTGAGAAATCCAGACCACCCCCGTTCTCACATCTCTCTCTGTTGAACGCCAAGCTCGAGATACAAACTGCCCTTCTCGTCAGCGATCGCAGCTTTGATCGCTGACCTAATTAACAGAGCCATTGAGCAACGTAAATAAGAGATTAGCTAAATAAGAATGGTGGCGTTGCAGAAAAACCCTGCCCTCATTTGGAACTTCGGGGGCGATATTACAAATTCATGAGACGAGATCTTGCAAGTGACGCGTTTCAAAAGGAAACCGGGTCATCTGAGATGGAGCGGTGGGGGGTGGACGGCTGGCTTGGTGCACGGGATGTGGAGGTGGAAATAATCAAAAAGCAAAGGGGCTTAAAAAGTCTTTCTTTCTGAAATTACATGATCCCCTCCACCCACCCACCCACCAAAGCTTGATGTGTTCTAAAATGGATCAGCCTGGGCACCTCTGTCCGTTTCTGCACTGAAGAGTACGGGGATTAAACCTGGCAGAGGAAGACCAGCTGGCCACAAGCACTGGTCCATAGAAAAGAGAGAAAGTGATGAGAATACAGAGAGGACATTAAAATACGTCCACTATTCACATCCAGGATTTTATTCTCCACCACCGTCCTATAATTTATCCGTTGGATTAGCTCTTAAACACCTTGCTAAACTAACAGTACGGTTAACCACTCCACTCTTACACAGATCCACAATGCTCCTTTGTCCACGCCATGATACACTTCCACAAACATGTTGTGAAGATCAGATTCTGATAGATCTCTGGACTACAACAAAGTGCCAACTGACTGCCAGCCCATTAATTAAAAACACCAGACTCTGATCTCACCTTGAAACGAACTTCTAATTGTAGGTGACGACGTACTTTTTGTCACTCACAAACGTAACCCTGGATCATTTTCCTCAATAAATACATGACTAGGTATAACGATTTCTACTCAAATCATTTGTGTGAAAATCTTATGACGCTTTAGGTCATATTCATAGAAAATAGAGAAGATTAGAAAGGGTTCACAAACTATGAAGCACCACTGTACATAGGAGGTATGCAAAATAAATTGAAATAAATCGGGGGACTCACAGATGGGACCCGTGGGTGTGCAGTGAATGACTACTGCAGCAGTCAGCACTTTAGTCATACACACCCCGTGTTCATTTTTAAAAAGGCACAAAAGATGTACAATCCACAATAGAGCGTACGCCCACACACACACAGACGAACCTCCACTAATACACACATGCGCTGTAGTTTGCACCCACACAGGATCTGACATCCTCTGTGCTGTCTGTGTGGCATTTATTATGTTCTCCACTCTTCCCTTCTTCTGCATTTGTTAGCTAGAGTTACTTCCAAACTCAATGCCAGCAAAATACCATTGGTGGATTTAGGGACTGGGGTTTCTGGATTGATTAGAAGGTTGAGTCCAAATGCTGGCTCTGCTTCCTTCTGACCCTTAACCTTCGATTGTAGGTCACTCTGGATAGAGCCGTCTGTTCAATGCTATAAATGTAACAAAGCTGAAGTTACCCTAAGATCAGTGCTCTCACATTGAATGAGTTTTGTGCAGGAAATCAGCGGCCATATCTAAGCTACGACTGGTATAGAGCCGGCAATTGTGCCTGTGCTGTGTGGATACCCAATAAAGAGCGCTATGAGCAAATTTGCCGTGACCGATACTTATTCTCCTTCCACACGGAAGCTAAAACAACAATTAACATTGCTTTTTTTCTGGCTAGGGTTCCATGAGATTTGGAGGGTGCAGATGTAAAGGGTGCTTTGGATAATTCAATCTGAATAATCTCCCAAAAGAGCTGTCATATAAGGTGAACTTGCTAAACTGTCATAAAACCTATTTGCTATCCTAAGCAAAAGTGTCAGCCCATGATAAAGTATGATATGTTTTACTAAAACAGCCAAGTATCATGCTTACAGTATGTGAAGTGCACGACCTCATCAAATGCACAGCTCAATTAGAGCTCCCAGCAAGCGTGTCCCTACTGTGGCCGGTCGTCTTCCTATACTGTATTTACTGCTGCCGAAAATGAAAGCCCGTAATGAAAGTTTGAAACAGTGCCCAGTAGGGCAGTCATATAACGACGCGGCAGTTATGGGCTATTATCAGCCTTAAATTAGGCTGCATTCAGCTAGGTGGAAAATACAGTACTGTCCTCCAGTGGCAGTTTTCGGGATGGAGAGGCATGCACTTGAACGCACCGTGAGACAATGAAAGTCGCTCGTCACTTAATTAAAAGAAGCCACCAGATGTTCGGCGAACAATTAAAAGCGAGAGGTATTAACGTGTGGTATTTAGGGAGAGTTCCGACGGCATCGCTTCTTTTACAGATGATTTGGCAAGCAGCTGTTGCCTTTTTAAAGTTCGACGACAGCTAATGCCAGCCTGTCAAACATGTCTGTTTTGTCTGCCATTCTCTTGATGCTACGACATCCCAAGCCAGCGGAGTGCTTCACACAGTTCACACTTGTCAGATATACAGCAACTGAAAATCTTTTGAGTAAGCAATCCTAGGTAAGTGTATGGCGAGCACTTCAGCACAGATTGTCTCTCCGAGCTGGGTTCCGGTACCAGTTCCTGCCCCACACACGATGTTTATCGGCTCCAGCTTTACTCAAGCTGCTTCCGTCATCAGTTCCCACCATACCCAGGCCACCGGAGGGCAGTAACCCTCACCCTCCTCCAGTTATCTGGGGTCGAAGTGCCACCAACGACTTTCCTGCTTAGACTCAGGATCCTAGAGTGACTGTATATCGGAGTACTTAATGGCGATGTGCATATTTTACATTTTATTTGAACTATGACTCCATGACTTTAGTTTCATTCTTAGATTTATCATCTACGCCGCCCAAGGAGGTTGGGTCCGATTTTGAGTCTTGGTCCTCCCAAGGTTTCTTCCTCATAACACTTAGGGAGTTTTTCCTTGCCACTGTCGCCCTAGGCTTGCTCAATTTGGGATTGGACGTAGATATTAGGAGATAATATATATAAAGGATATCTTAATAAGGGTATCTTAATATCAAACGTAGGCTCATGCATCCCTAACCAAAACATGCCACAGCACTATAATTCTGACACTGTTACACTTCTCTTGAGCTTTCTTCCAATCTGCAGCTTTCATATTCCTAGCCAAAGGTCAGTAGGGCAGTAGGGAGTTGAGCCTTCACTAGCGAGTGGTTTTAGTGAAGCGGAGAAAGAATAAAGAGCAGCGAGAGGCTGGACAGCAGAGCAAAACAGGCTGCAGGATTGACAAGAGCAAGACATGATGATTTGCTTCAGTGTGTTTCACAGCTTGCCTGAGTGACATTAATGAAACCACACAGCGTGCCAAACACAGAGCCGTTGATAAACAAGGTCATTTTGACGAGTATGTCATCTCAAATCCCGTCATTTGCTCAAAGTCTGACTGTTCCCCTGTTCTTCTGGCTCGGGTTTCTCTCGGTGCTGAGTCTTTGTTGGTGTGTTTTGCAAATCTCTCTTGTACCGAGGAGCTGATTAAGTATTCTCAAAGTTAAAACACGCCAATAATAAGGAAAAGCCTCCGCCGCTTGGTCTCTATGCCATAAAGCTGTCTTTATCTCCTCAAAAGCCAGAGATTGATTTTCAAATCCCTTGGACTTTGCCTCAAGCCTTGTTCGGAGTGTCTCTCCTTGAAGAACTGAGGCATGATGGGGTGCCCAGATCCTCTATGTACCTTTCCTAATTGATTAATACCGTCTTTTGCCAAACGTAATAGCATGCTCGAGTTTTGCTCTAGAGTCCCTTTGAGGTAAACGTGTGTGTGAGTGTGTGTGAGAGAGGGAGTTTGCACTATGCATAATTGAACTCTGTGGGGCGAAAAGGGCACCCATCTTACAGGAAGATGGCACTTATGATCACTGTCACACTGAGATGTGCACTTTGGGGATGATGGAGGTGGAAATCCTCGGCGAGTGCTGAGGAGAAAAGCTGAGGAGACGTGTTAGAAATTGAGCCAAGTGTGCAGGGATGTATGTGACCTTAAACAGCACGAGCAAACCATACACACCTTATAATGGAAAGATCCAGAAGGTAGCCTGCTTCTAAGTTTTACGGTAATAGTATTAATTGATAATGATGGTCCAAAATGCAGGACTAACCTTAAAATTATTAAGAAAACCTTAGTCATTAAGAAAATTACATAATTAGTTATATTACCTAAATCATGTAGCTCGGTGGTTCGTAACCTTTTTTCCTCGGAGCCCTCCCTACGAGTATCGAAGAAAAGCTGCTGCCCCTAAGCCTGCATATACACAGATCAAAAGAATAAAGTGATTCATTACAAATCTTTGTTTTTTGGCAAGAATCAACTTAAATTATAGCTTATAGTTTATATATATATAAATTATTTTGAACCCCAGGTTGGGAACCATGGATCTAGCTATTACTCAAATACTGTAGTATGTGGAATGAGATAAAAGTCTCCACAGCAAAATTCCTATCTGTTCAAACAACAGCCAAGATACTGCTATTTTAAACTATTTAATTAACAGAATCTGGACCAAGAATCCAATAATCAATTCATTCAGTGTTTTCCCCCCATGTGTTGGCTATTACCAGATCTCAAACCATGATAGGCTACTGTGTCACAGTTAAACTATATGGCTAGACTGCAAAAAATGCAAGATCCATCAATGCCATCCTAAACTTGCCTTTGGCAGACGTTATATCCTGGACAAAAGGCAACAAGTCTACTAAATTGGTCTGACATCGATACCGCCTGAAAATTTCAAGTAAATGTCAGTTATACAACAGGGTTCTCATACCTTTGAATAGAGAAACAAATCCCAGTAAACAGTAACCTATCCCCTGGGTAACTCAGAGACACGTGAGATACGTACTGTGAAATAAGTAACTGATCCAAATGGGCATTGACTGGACATAACCATAGGCACATATTTATGCTACTACTGTCTTTATGCTACTGTAATGTAAATATAAAGGGTATTTTCACAAGTAATATGTAATATGGGTGAGAGACACTGCTGAAAACAACAACAAAAATATTGAGACAGTATATACACTATAGGCAAACACGAAAGTTTGTGGACACCCCTTATTGAGGGGCTGCTCTCTCACCAACACTCCTTTGTAACACATTCATAAATATAAAGCGTACATTTGTGTAGATTGAAGTCAGGTTCGTCAACTTTCTGCCCTGCTCTCCTTCAACAAAGTCCGTAGACAATTGGTTTGCCAACTTCGATTGAGAACTTATCTGGCTTGCACAGAACCGTGATCTCATCAGTCACCTATAAAATGCATTGGAATGCCAAAAGTGAGCCAGGGCTTACTGTCTAACATCAGAAGCCGACTTCACAGTCATGTTCCAAAATGTAGTGGAACCTGATTTTAGAAGAAGTAAAAGACAAAAGACTGTTGTAGCAGCAAAGACGTGACAAACTCCATACTAATATCCATGTTTTTGGATGTAATTTTTTGGTGTCCACAAACTTTTGTCTATATAGCCAAAGCAATTGAACAAATAACGATGTTCTCAATTCAACCATGCACATAATACTCTGGGATATATTAGACAACAACTGAACAGCTTGCTCTTATACCTGGCATTATAAATGTGGGAAAATGGCAGGATGTAAAGACCTTGGTGACAAGAGCCAAGAGAAGATGTTACTGAACCGCCAACTGGGTTTGAACACCGAAGGCTCATTCAACAAAGTTAGGTTAGGATAACAAAGACCAATCCATGTCTAGATGGGCAGAAGAGCCACTCTGGTAAAGCTACAGAAATTTTAATGCTGGTTAAGGGAGGAAATATGGGATTGGATAACCCCTGTAACAGCAAGAAAGTGTCCGCCGCTTATGACTCAGCAACTTCACTCATCAGTCCCAAGCCAGTCTATTTATCATGTACTGTATGGCTAATATTTCCATCTCTTTGTGGCTCTCCTGTGTTATTATACAATATGTTGAAGGAGGAACGTGTAAGGAGAGGTCAGTGTGATGGAGTAGCGAGCACAGACCTCGTGACAGCACCAAAAAACAACGCTAGGTCGCAGGTGGTGTGAGGATGCTAACTTGCTTTTTTGGTCCGAATGTCTATACCGTTGTCCCTGACCTTTAGAACAAAAATCCATTTATTTAAAAAGTGCCTGAAACAGTGTCATGGCCTCTAAAATAATGTTGTTCAGATAAGCAAACACCAGCAGCTTTTACAATATTAAAGCCATGAATCATGGGGCTGTTAGCTTGGAATGCTAGCACTTCAGCAATGGTGTACAGGAATGTGTAATAGGCTCGGGTATACAGTATAGACTGTGTTAAACTCATCGGTTCATCATACATTTAACTTAATATCCCCATCGTCCTTACATTTTGCTCTGTACACGTCATTTTCGGCACTCGCCGAGCCTTCTAGAAGAGAACCGAGGTACCACTGTATTAGGTCTGTACAAAAAGCAACTCATTTGTTGCTAGTCGCTTGGTTGAAAACAGCCCGTAAAAGGTTCTAAACCTTGCTAAGTTGGCAACAATTGTTTGTAATCTCCTAGATGTATGACCTCACTGGACTGTACTTCTCTTTTGTCTAATTCCAAGGCGAGGACACTATCAAGCAGCCCGGTGTGCTCATCACTGTAATATGATAAATGGCACACAGATTACCGCCTGTGAGGTGGCCTGTTTGGCTATATCTCTAATCTCTAGCGCTACTTTTCATCTGAAGGCTCACTGAAAGCCTGCTGTCTCCAGGCTCGTCCTCCTGCTCCGCTGACATCCCTATTAGAGCAATCCAATTGATAAATGCCATGCAGATTAGTGGAGACTCGACTCATCTTGCTGTCTTTCCCATCGGCTGTTATCTGGCACGGACCCATATCTTCTTCCATTATGACCTTTAGTGCCTAAGTAGGAGAGCACTAAATTTAGTGATATGAATTGGTTCAGTGGCTATTTTTCTGAAGGGCAGTCATGTATGCTGGGATATTAAGCTCGGTTCATGCCTACTTTAAGTTGTTTAGATGCGCACAACATTTAAAAGGCTGGACTGGATAGAGAGACTTACAACTGATACAGATTTACAAGGTACAATCCCAGAAATTATGTTTAAAGCCCTTGTTCAGCTCAACTGTGGCAGCTCTGGACCAAGACAGTTCCATATTTCACCTTGCATATGTTTTATCAGCTCTTGCTAAGAACATCTCTTTTCATCCTTGTTATTATGGCAGAGGTGCCCACAGCTTTCACTGGGTACAGGCTGGTGTTCCCTGGATGGAGTACCAGTCTATGGCAGGTTTCACAACACCACCACCTGACCATTATGTTGTATGTCCAGCCTGGGGTTGGAACCCAGGTCCTGAAGAACAGCTGTCTCTTTCCTCTGAGCAAGAAGAGCTGCTGAAGCAGAGCTGTATTTCTGTCTGATAAGAAATACTCATGTAAACGTTGAAGTATGGTTTATATTATATATTTTCACATCATGACGTGCTTTTTGCGCACGTTACAAAGGTGTCGCCCCCTGCCTAAAGCATGCAGAACATTTCCTGTAGAGAGAACACACCTGACATGGAACATGCTACTCCGAGTTCCAAGGCAGATCCGAGACATGCTGGAGAGATTCAATCTCACAGTTATATTGGGATGTCTGGAGATCACCCAAAAGCAGCTGCAATCTCTGGCCAGGCATAGAGAAGTCTGGGCTGACCTTCTATGTGTTGCCACTGTGACCCTCAGCAGGAAATTGAATGGAAATTGGACTGAACCATAAGCGCATACCCAGGATAACTAACAACATCAAAACAACTATCTAAACTGTGTTCATCATTATAAGATGAAGCGTATTTTGTGCTGCTGATTTTCTGTTGGTCTACTGCTATGCCTTTAAACTGCAAATTCACCATAGTTGCAATCCAGTACTCCTGGTCCTATGGTTACATCATCTAGCATAGCCTGTGTGAACTTTCCTTTGACGTGTGAGCTGGGACTATCATTCACAAAACAGAAATCTAGTAGCTTGGTGAGGTTATCTAGGCGGTCCGTTATCATGCCGACAACCGGCAATTCAATTATAACAAAGCCAAAGCCTGACCCGGTGATAATGGCAAAACTGAAAGAGGGTGTAACTCAGAGCACAGCGCCTCTCCCTGCAGCTAATAATGCCACATCCAACTGGCACTCAATCAAACCAACAGGCCCTGACCCACTACCACGAACGGCCATAATGGATCGAGAGAGGAAACCCTCGCTGTAGAACAGGCTCATCCACTCAGAGATATTTGCAACATAATGGCCGAGTAGCCTGAAGCTAGAAAGCCTTTAATCAGATCATAAAATGTAGCTGTAAACATGGCAAATGAACTTAAACAGGCTAAAGCAATGTAGAGTGAAATGATTACACTACTTCACTTAAAGGAATCTGTATTAGTGTAAATCATGAGGATGTTCATGGGTGTTCTCCGTGGAAATGGGTTACAAATTAAAGGATAAACCTGCATGGATGGCTCTTCAGTGGGTCAGTTATTTCATGGATGGCATTTTGCCCATATATGTGTGTAAAATGCATTCGGAACGTCCTAAATCAAGTTTTCCCCCCATTCATTCTGCACTCAATGCCCCATAATGACGACAGTGAAAACAATGTTAGAAATGTTTGCAAATTTATTAAAGGAAAAGCTTTTGATGGACATAAGTATCCAACCCCTTTGCTATGACACTTGAAATTTAGCTCTGGGTTCCTCCCATCTCTCTTAATCGTCTTTGAGATGTTTCTACACCTTAATTGGAGTCCACCTGCGGTAAGTTCAGTCGATTGGACATGATTTGGAAAGACACACACCTGTCTATCTAAGGTCTCACAGCTAACTCCTATGTATGTTGTCACTCGTATGTATATTGACATTGACATTTACAGCATTTAGCAGACGCCCTTATCCAGCGCAACTTACAATTGATACAGTCTTACAATCCAAGCAGTTGTGGGTTAAGGGCCTTTCTCAAGGACCCAACAGTGGCAGCTTGGCAGAGGTGGGATTTGAACCCTGGACCTTCTGGTCCATAGTCCAGTACCTTACCCACTAGGCTACCACAGCCCCATGTATATCATACTTTAAGTGCTTGTACTACTACAATGTCCGTACAAAAAGTGTCTTTAATCAGCCTCTAAATTCGCAATCCTTTGGGAAAGGAAAAAGACCCGAGATGAAAACTAGAGTGGACAAAAATATGATTTGAGAAGACTGTTACAAATAAGTAGCGCACAATACCGTAGAGGACAGAGATTACCGGAGTGATAATGGAACCTCTGCTCTAACAGTCACCGAATCACAGCGATGGCAAGAGATGCAATTTCCATGCAAATGTCTGGCCGACGAGTGTGAAAGGATGTGGAATATAAATCAAGCAATTTCCGTGTTCTGCAACTCTTTCCTTTTGCGCTTGTTTGATTTCCGCATGCCGGGTCAATGGCGCTTAAAGCCAGCGTGCCACATCGCACCGCAAAGCCTTTTTATGGCATGTGGTTTAGTCCGTGTTACTGTATAAGTCTCTTTGGCTTTATCTACTTCAGCTCCTTGCCAGGATACAGATGGCCGTGATAGCAGTCACATTTGGGTTGCTCAAGCACTGATCGTATGCCAAACAAGGCGAGAACCCCATTAATCTCCCTTATCAGTATGGCACTAGGACTGATGTCCTTTGTATGTGCACTCTGCATTGGGGCCATTTCTAAGCAAAGAGTTTGAATAAACCTCGGCACACACGCTCTGATTTATGAGCACAACCAAAAACTCACGTTTTAGCATTCTGGTCCGACTCCTTTCTTGTTATGTTGTGTCTTCCCACGACTTCCAGTCTGGTGCAAAGCTCCACACTGACAGTTTCACACCCGTGAGAGGCGATAAAAACCTAATTAACTTATGGATGCTCACTTATTGGCACGGCTCAACTCAAGCCATGGCATGGTCCTGATAAGATCAAGTGGATGTAGATTTGCTGAAGGTCCGCATGCTGGTAAGGACATTGATATTCCTGTGTTAGTGGGGCTGAAATGAGAATGATTGACAATGCTAAGTGGTAAAGGATGAACTTGATGAAAAGCTGGCACTATCACTTACTCTCCAATGCAGTTACCTGGACATCGAATACTACTAATAAACTACTGTTGACCACATTTAAATCCCAAAATGAACACTAAACCAAGCATATAATCACCATATGGTGCAGAGGTTTAGGACATTAACCCACCGCCACGGTGACCCAGCCAGAATCCCGTCCAAGGTGCATTCACAGCTACACTGTGTTCTCGGAGCTGTGCTCTGGAGCACCCCACACTCAGAGCTTATTGGGTACAAGTAGCTTGTTTGGAAATGCCTCTGCAAATTACACCCTTTTATCACTGTTACACATTAAACACAGACTTGTCCCAATTTAATAAACTCACTTTCCACTCACTGTTCAAACGTCTGTCTCTGGTGTTGTGCAAAGAGAAATTTTGGCAAAACACTCTGCAGCTAAGACAGATGATGAACATTCCAGGCAAAACACAATGGAGTAATTACAGCTCTCTGCTAGCACTGATGATGCAGGACAAATAGAAACAGAAGAACCCGTCGACTAAGTTAGCTGACAGCAATCAATCAGAAGAAATTCCACACACACAAACACACAAGTAAATAAATAAAATAAGAAATAACACAGTTGGAACCACGACCCACTTAACACACCAATACTCAACTCTACGTGCGATGTTATCATTGATCTAGCTACTACATGTAAAATTCAAAATGATGATCTTAGCTGTGATTTTGTTGTAACATTGTTGGTGGATCCGAATATAGGACTGTAGGAGATGCATCTTTGTGATGTCGAGACGTCTTCAGCCAGCCACCTTGTTTACAGTCCCTTAGCTTGGCTAGCTGACCTAGCACAGGTCAGAAATAAAGACCCATTTGTTTTTGTTAGCCTTGCATTACCAGACAGCCGTGCCACTGGACTGGACCTAAATAGGTTTTCAGTGAAGGAGGCAGATTTTTAGGGCATTTTTCACCTTCCACTGGGGGTTTGTTTACAGCGACCTGGCTGGCATACGATGCTCTTGTTATACCTCAATACCTGACAGCAGATGCTAATGAAATGAGGAAAATCATTTCTGCTCCATCAACGTAAGGGCTGGTCTATGGCTTGTGACCTCTTGGAAGGAAGGAAGGTTTATAATGGCATCATAACAAAAATAATAATACATATCAGACATAAGTCATTATAGTTGTTGGACCCAAATATACATGGCCAATTTTACTGGACATGCCTTCTCATTAGGATAAGATATTACTTATTAATTCCTGATGGGAAGGGGGGGGGGGCAATACTGAAGGCAAAGGTTCACATACTTTTGTCACTCACTAATATGTAATAATGGATCATTTTCCTCAATAAATAAATGACCAAGTAGAATATTTTTGTCTCATTTGTGTAACTGGGTTCTCTTGATCTACTTTTAGGACTTGTGTGAACATCTGATGATGATGATGATGTTTTAGGTCATATTTATGCAGAAATATAGAACATTCTAAAGGGTTCACAGACTTTCAAGCACCGCTGTATGTGACCTGGATACTTGGATTCGTACCACAATGAAATTTTCAGGCTTAGGTTTGGCCATACACGTTCACTTTCCCTGCAGAAGTAAGACATCCATGAACTCCAACACTGATTTGTGGGACAGTACGCAGAGGTTTCTGTTAAGTGTTTCCGCTGGCTCTTTAAGTGCGTGCCGACGTTGGCAATCAGCACACTCCTCTCAAGGAGTGAATAAGTAATTGTACCGCATGAAATGTCAACCATGTCTACCCAAATCAACAGAAATGGTGGCTTTTAAGAATCCATCAAACCTCAAGAAGATCATTGAGGTAAGCACTGCTTTCTCCTGCATTATTAGGGATAGTTAGTCAGGTGCTTCACCACATTCTTCAGTTAATCCTAGCAGTGTTAGCTGCTGCTGTGATTCATCACACTAATCATGGTAACCACTACGTGCTTGTACTTTTGATACTTATGCTAAAATGCAGATTTTTAAAACTTCTAATTATGTTCTCTTGGCTTGCTTTAACTTTTACGCAGGTCATTTTTCACCAAAGCATTGCTACTCAAGTCTGAGTAGTGGGTATTTTACACAGCACTGGGTATCAACAAACTTTTGCCAGCTCAGAACTACTCTATACGTTTGCAGAGACTGGATTAGGAAGCCCCTCCGAGCTTTGAGATTCTTCTCTCCTCCAGGACACCTGATTCATCAAGCATCTCATCAGGCAATTATCCAGCTTTTCATGAGTCAGCTGTGTTGGAGGAGAGAAAACCCAAACGACTTGCAGTTAAAGCGCAGTTAAATGATACATCTGATCTGGGACTAAGAAGCCGCTGAGACATAGCAGATTCTCTTTTAACATTAGTCACCCTGGAGAGTCCATTACATAGTTCATTAATCTTATTTTATTGAGATTCTTTGTAAAAAAATGATTGAGATAGTCGTGCGATGTGGTTACGACATCTGTTATTAGAAATAAGCAGGAGCTGTGGTTTACCTGGCATGTGGACTAGAACGGATTGCAGCCAAATAATAGAACCATTAAAACAGCAACAACAATAAATGGAATGGCTCATTAAAAGTGGAAAATTATTGAATGTTTGAACAGGAGCAGTGACTAAAATGGAAAAGAGCCTTTGGATTGTTATTACTTTTAGGACCTTAAGCACCTCAGTGTTTGTTTTTGCCTTCAAATAGAACCTCAAATCAGAAAAAGTTGGGACGGTTGTGAAAAACGCAGGGTTCCTTAAGTTTGTTTTGACTGTTATTTCAATGCAGACAGTATGAACCAAAGATATCTCATGCTTCTTTCTGGTCAACTGAACTGATTTTGTAAATGAACATCCATTTGTGTTTTTCAGGCCTGCAACACATGTCAAGACATGACAGTAATCGTGATTTGGTACAAAAGCTGTATCCACAAAAGGCTGAGTCTTTGAGAAGCAAAGATGGGCAGATGATCTCCAGTTTGTCAACAAATGCATGAGAAAATAATTCAAATGTTTAATAACAGTGTTCCTCAAAGAACGATTTACATATTTCTCCTTCTACAGTGCATAATATCATTAACCAATTCAAGGAACCTGGAGGAATTTCAGTGCGTAAAGGGCAAGGGCACAAGCCTAAATCTGCGATCCCTCAGACGGCACTGCTGATAGAACCACATGGGCATGGGATTACTTTATCAAACCTTTATCAAGCATTACAATACAGAGTTACATTCACAAATGCCACTGAAAACGTTACTGTGCAAAAAAGAAAAGCGTCAAGTTCTCTGGGATCGGAGGTCCCTTGGATGGATTTTTTCTATTTTTTTTATTTCTATTTTTTCTAGGCTGCTGTCAGTTACTGCGGACGTATATTTCCGAACAACAAGAAGCACCATTTTATTCACAGAATCACTCCTGTTTAATCTCCCGAATAACTGTGTTCAGTTATATTCTTACAAAAAGGTGCCAAGACAAAAGTTTACTTTCTCTGAGGAGCAGGGACTTAAGGCACTGTCTCAAATGACTTCCTCCACCCTATGTAGTGCACCATGTAGGACATGAAATGGCAGAACCTCACCCATTATGCATTTATATTCACTCATTTATATTCACGAATAGTTTAGATAACTTCCTATTTAACATTCAATGCCTGTTAATTGAAATGGAAATGTGTTATCCGAGTAGTGCTCTAAGTAGAGAACAAGTGTCATTTGAGACACGGCCGATAGTCTCTTTTCAAGAGTCATACTGAGCTATTCATTTTGTACGTACGGTTAAATTATTTATGCCACCAAAACCTTTCATTCTACCCACACACCAGCTAAACAGCATGCAGCTTCTATTATCACTGAAACACTATTATAAGTTGTGTTGTTGCCTCAGTTAAAAATCTATCAAGCAAAAGTAAATAACCAGCCGCTGTGTATAGAGGTAAGCAACAATGTCATTTTGTCTTTCCTATAATCATGCCGAGGCAGAGTGAGTTTGTAACAGAAAAAATGTGCAGCACTAAATAAGCCCATGTGGTACAAAATAAATAAATGCTAATTTAAAACTGTAATAAGTCTAATTTCACTATTAATTGTATACGCATATTAGCCCTAACCAGATTTATACTTTATTTACATGCAGAGAAAAATAAGGCCATCTGCTGCGTGGGCAGCCTGTATAGCACCTTCTGTTTTAGGTATAAAAACACAATATGTATGCTTCCTTACTGAAATAATGGGTTATATATAAATAAAGAAAGAATTATTGCAACTCTCCAGCTGGATGCTGTTCATATGGACTGAGGATGTGCATTTTTAAATCTCGACTTCCAAAAGACAATATACAAACTAAAGAGGGGTGAAAGTAAATTTTGTACAGGTTTCTGATCAAAGTCCGTTCACTTTAAAAACCGAGGTCTTAACAATTATCATTAATTACAATAGGACATAAAAAATCTGCATTCATAACAAGCGTACGATCTCTCACCAAGAGGTATGCTACCCAAAATAGCCTCCAAGAGCCTTTTTATAGGGCAGCGGGGAAACACTTGTATACCCTCTTGTGGCAGTATCTAACCAGAGCACACCTCTAATCACATACCTTCCTGGGACATAACTGCATTCCGAGTTTTTCAGCAATCCGAAATTTCTATCTGTGAGCGTTATTTTTTGTCACTGAGTAGTTATCTGGGAAAGTTTCTGTAGAGAGAAGAAATGGGAAGATAGACACTGTTCCGAGAGAAATAGAGAGAATAAATAGATTAAAATAAAAGGACTTTGCATATTTGAGAAGTTGAAATCACAAGTGTTCCTGTATGTTACGTATGTGTATGTGCCTGTCCTATTGTAAGTAGTACTCACATTACTTGCATATTCTGTCTAACCTATAACTATGTAACCTGATTCACATTCACCCCTTGACAATGTGTTTCATCTGGATCATCTTCAGTGTTGTTTGTCTATCAATACATTTCTGGCTTCCATCAAACAGAACTAAGTTTCAATCGCTTCTCAATCGCTCGTGTTTTCAGGTTTCTGTGACACATTTTCTGTCACGATATCTCTACTTTAACCCCCTTTGTCTCTTTTTCTACAGCAGGTGGGGCTGTTTCCAACTGCTACCCTTTTCCTATAAATACCTCACTTCCTGTGCACTTCCTTGCCTTGCATTTGATTCCTTCACCATGATGTGTCTTGGCTCATGGGGTCTCCTGTCTCCCTGCATGGCTGGTCTCTGTTGTCTTTGTTTAGTGTGTACTTTGTTCTACAGGGTGGGCCATTTATATGGATACACCTAATGGTTGGTGATATCAACTTCCTGTTTGTGGCACATTAGTATATGGGAGGGGGAAAACTTTTCAAGATGGGTGTTGACCATGGCAGCCATTTTGGATGCCACTTTATTATTTCCAATGGGAAGAGGGTCATGTAACACATCAAACGTATTGAGAATTTCACAAGAAAAACAATGGTGTGCTTGGATTTAACGGAACTTTATTCTTTATAACTTTACACATTTTAGAAGTGGTCATAAACTTGTAAATAACTCATGAAAGAATAAAGTTCCGTTGTGAAATTCTCAATAAGTTTGATGTGTTACATGACCCTCTTCCCATTGGAAATAATACAGTGGCATCCAAAATGGCCGCCATGGTCAACACCCATCTTGAAAAGTTTTCCCCCTCTGATATACTAATGTGCCTCAAACAGGAAGTTGATATCACCAACCATTCCCATTTTATTTAGGTGTATCCATATAAATGGCCCACCCTGTATGTCTTTTAGTAGTGTTCACTGTGTAATTTGGTTCTTTGTCTTTTATATTATAGAGTATTCTTGAGTATTTCTGTCCATTGTCTGTTTAGCTTTAGCCTGTTAGCTTATTGTGCGTTTACACCCTCAGTTAGCTAATTTCATTAGTTGGTCTTTTGTCTCTGCACTTTGAACCTTGTCTGTTAGCTTTGGTTGTTAGTTTGTCCTTTGGTCTTGTTGTGCTAGTTTATCGCTTGTAGTAGCACGTTTTGGTTCCGTTAGCTTTGCGTTAGTCCTAGTGTATAGTAAGTCTCGTCTTGTTTGCATTTGCTTAGTTTGTGTATGGTGCTCTGTTTGTCTACTTGTCCTGTTTCGCCTTGTGCACTTGTTAATAAACACACTACGTCCGCTTCTGTCTCCTTTACCGACGTTACATTTACATTTTCTTCTGAAAATACCCTTTTGTGTAGTGTTTTCATATGGTGGTATTTTGTGTGGTATTAAAGATGACAATACGCCATCAAGCTTTTCTAAGTGTTTTTGTGTCAAAACATAATTACTTATATACTTCATGTATTTAAACACATAATTGGAGCAGGGGTACCTTTAACCATTCCATAAGACTACCATGATCCTATTATTTAAACAGAGGCAAAGGGCTTGTTCATTAATTTGCATAAATATCAAACTCAGCTGGTCAGGATTGGTTTCTAGAGCCAGTTGGGATACTTTTTATAATAATAATAATAATAATAAATCATCTCCAGATTAAGAGAATAAGTAGTTTCCTCTTGTAAAGCCTCGTTCACTTTGTTCACACACTGGCAAAGGTATTTCTCTGACCTTTTCTGGGAATTGCCGAGATCCAAGACGGTGCTTCACTGGAAATGAGAAAGTGTAAACGGTTATCGATTTCACCCTCATGTTTTTGATCAACCTCAACCTGTTGCCAGCGTTCACCAGATAGGTCCTCAGCGCTCAACAGCTACGCACACACACACACCTGCTCTAGCATCAGCTTCTCTATCGCACACACATACACACAAAGCCCCAAAGGCTTGGCTCGGTGAACAGACATTAATCATGTTGTGCTTTACACCTCCACCGAGAAAACAAGAAGTCCAAACGCACTTCATCTTTCACCAAATGGTATCGATATGAACTTAATATCGCACTTACTATTGTTTTTCCAAGATCTGCGTTCATCCTAATTATGGTTTATGTTATGCTGAAATACTCAGGACAGTTTACATTAGCGCTGCCCGCAGACTCTTTATTGCGTTTGAGATTAGCTCTTGCCGGCAGTAGAGCATGACCTTTAATATCCGTGCCAGACATCTAACACCAGACGGTTCTACAGAGGCCGGAACGTCCTACGAGCTGTTAAAGGTGCCTGTGGGTATAATTGTATTTTATAAAATAGATACATTGAGTTCATTAGCTTTTCCCATCTAGCGCCAATAGTCTAGCACTACTTTTAGTTGATTAGGCACACCAATCATACAGGTGCACTTTGGAGTTACCGGTTCTTCAATGTCATTATACCACAGTTGGCACATTCTAAGAGTGCCAATAATTGCATTCTGACCGAAGATCTCAAAGTATTAGACCGGCATATACACATGTTACACATAGCAGTGATGCCAGCCATAACAGAGCAGCAATGTTATAACTATACAAGTCTGCCAAAATGAGTTATAACAAGTTTATAAACTCTATTGGCTTTAAAAACATTTGTTTTTATTTAAATAGATGAAGCTATTAGTGACCAGCCTCATACTTCCAATGAGCCAAGGTACATCACCCTTACAAACAAGTATTTAGATGCACTGGAAAGGAAGAGAAAGAGTCAGTACAGTAAATCAAACATCCTGGGCTCTGTATGTATTCACAGCTGGGCTGAAAAGTAACAAAAACTAAATGAACCAGCTTCCATGTTGATTTTATGGATCAATTACAAATAATACAATTTCTATTATTGTTATTATTAGTAGTAATAGCAGTAGTATTAATGATAAAGTGGCGTACTCACAGTGCCATGCTTCAATATGATGTATTGGTTGCAACTCTGGGCTCTTTGCTATTCTTTGCATGTTTCTTCAGCTTTTGCTTGTATGGCAGTAAATTAATAAATGTTCACTCTGTGTGTGTGTTTTAGTATTTCCACATTTTCACATCATCGTGAGGACCAAATAAGGATATATATATATATATATATATGATTCCCAGCCTGGTACAGGTTTCCAATTTTCGTCCTGGTGTCCTTCGACATCTCTTTGGTCTTGTCCATGGTTGAGTTTGGAGTCTGACTGTTTGGGGCTGTGGACATGTGTCTTTTCTACAGATAACGAGGTCAAACAGGTGCCATTAATACAGGTAACAAGTGGAGGACAGAAGAGCTTCTTAAAGAAGAAGTTACAGGTCTGTGAGAGCCAGAAATCTTGCTTGTTTGTGGGTGACCAAATACTTATTTTCTACCATAATTTACAATGAAATTCTTTAAAAATCCTACAATGGGATTTCCTGGTGTTTTTTTTTCCTCATTTTGTCTCTCATAGGTTGAAGGGTTGTATCTTCCTCCCTTTGATGAAAATTACAGACCTCTCTCATTTTTTCTAAGTAGAGGAAACTTGCACAATTCAGTGGCTGACTAAATACTTTTTTGCCCCACTGTACTATATATATAATATATATATATATATATATATATTTATATATATATATATCATATATACCCCACACTGAGCGTTTAAGGTTAGGATTAGGTGTAGGGGCATCAATTAGCTACAGTAATCATTATGCTAATTGAAAAGTCCCCACAAATGATTGAGGACTGTGCATGTGTGTGTGTTGTGTGTTTGGTGTGTGTGTGTGTGGTGTGTGGTGTGGTGTGTGTGGGTGTTTTGACGTGAAAAAAAAACGTGCTTTTCTCAAAAACTGCTGAGGCCCCACATTTCTGCTCCAGGGCCCGGTGTTAATCCAAGTGTTGATGAAATTAATCATAAAACAATATACAGTGAAATTAAAACGCATTATAACTTATTGATCAAATACATACTGCAGAATCACGGAAAATTAATGGCGGCACTCAAGCTTAATCTAATTTAACACATGGACAAATGTATTCGAATAGGCTCTGTTAATGAAGTTTAACTATGAGCCTGCAGCCACTGGGGTAAAAGCTGAAAGCTTAAATGTGGGTTTCTTTTTTAAATATATTTTAACTGGTTTCCTACAAAAGGTTTGAGAAAAACAACAAAACAAGCCATTTGACCAGGGGTGCCCAAACTTTTGCATACAATGCAAAATAATAAATAAAAAAATAATAACCTGTAATAAATATGTAAAAAAATATTATATTATTATTATTATTATTATATTTCCTTTTTTTCAGGTTAATAAGCAGAGTAAATAAATTAATAATCATTTAGACTTTTTTGAATCTGATATAAAGGACTGTGCAAAAGTCTAAGGCGCCCATTAGATTTGTTGCTTTAGCAGTGGTACAGTACATGACCATATTAACATATAACATATAACAAACTTTCAAAAGGGTTTCTCACACCATAATACTCTTCCACTGATCTTTTGAATTCCCCCCGAAGTAATCAAAACGACTGCAAAATGTCAGGTGGGAGCCATTTTAATGCAGCTGGAAACAGTTATTTATATTATTTTTAATTGTATAATATGACACATGGTAAGGAGTATGGATCTTACCTTGTCCTGCACTCAGAAATCCACCAAGTTCAATGATTTTATGATTAAAATGAGTACAAATGTGTGTAACATGTGCAATTAGTGGACATGTGTGTGATTCACAAAGAATAAAAGCCTAAATGGCAACAGAATGATATTTAAATGAAGTTGTTCCTGAGAGCCCCTTTGAGTTGAAATCACAGAGATCTCCTGCAGACATGAAGCGAAATTTAAGATGTCAGATGATCAAGAGAAAAGAGTAGCATATCAAACAGCTACAACACGAAAGGGAATTAAAAATGACAGAGCACAAAGAAATGAAATTTAGGCCAACCTTTGTGAAAGATATGACTTTGTAGTTGAAATGAAAATACAGTCTTAGGAAGGAGGAGACGGAGCAATAAGATCATTACTGGAGAAATGATAAATCACCATTGATTCGAAAACTTGTCCAAACAGTACACTAGTGTCTTAATGAGTGTGTCAAATTAATGCCCAGTAGTGTCATTCCTATACAGTATGCAGGCTTATGGACAACCTTTGGCAACTAATTCTCTAAATGGAAAAACAATCTCTGCAGGAAAACTGACTGTGCATGTACAGTTATTAACAGTTTCTGTGGCTATATTTTAATTTCTACATGGTCTACCAACACCAACTGAAAATCAGAACTCAAGTTAGTCATGTTGGACAGAATAACTTTTTTTTTTTTCACAGATTGATTCTAAGAAAGAAGACTTCTGGATTTGTAATCCCTTCCAGAATCTCTGAGACTCTCTTAAGTCTCTGGTGAGGCAGAACCCAGAACGTCCTTGCAGTAGAAGGTCAGAATAAAGTAAAGAAAACATGACCAAAAAAAATTGCAAGACGCCTCATGAGCACAAAAGCTGAACAGGACTGACTCATTACTAATGCAGTGACTGGTGTTGCTAAGGTTTGTATCCCACATCTGACCAGGTTTAAGTTTTGTGTTTGCTCTTGATTCTGTTCTCAAAGTCTCAACTTTCTCATGAGATTAAACTTCACAGGACACTTACCGCTCAGGACAACCCACAGTGTCCCCCAGGGGCCCAATGAAACCAATAAAAAAGCAAACAAACAAAAAAAACTGTATTTTTTAAAAGTGGATCATACCATTTGAGAGGCAAAGGAGGACGTTTGTATTTTTGCTGTTAAAATATTGTTTAAACCATATAATTTCTATGGTCTTAACATTTTTTTTAGCTTGTCAGAATTAAATGTCTGTTTAACACCAAGAAACAACAACTTTTTATTCTTATTTTTGGGGAGTTGGGACTAAAAATGGGCTAGAAACACCTGCTACCATTTTACCTATTTCAACAAAGATTTTATTAAAGTAGACCTCCAAAAAACCTCTATCATAAGTCTAAATGATGTCTCCTTTACAATAACATAAATCATTTAAGGCAGGCTTTAATGATCCATCATAAATCTGTCTCTGGACTATTAGTAAATCTAAATGTGCTCCAACTTCAATATTAATGAGAAACTTTTTAATCAGCTTTTTAATACGAAACAGGAAGGGCTAATATTTTTTTTCTGTTTATCACAGCCATTTATCGCTCATACAAGCAAACCTCCCTCAACCTGCAGCATCTATGCTCCACTCTGCATACACGTTGACAGTTGGCGCTGCGTTAGCTCAGAAAATGCCTGTGCTGAGTGGATTCTCTTAACAGCGCTTTGTTCCTTCACCTTGAGCCGTGGCTGGAATCCTGCCAGGCCACTTTCAAGCGGTTTGCGTCACGCTAACAGTGTGCTGTTTTCTTTAATAGGATTGTCACGACGGCAGCGAGGGCTATCTAAACAGAGTGAATCTAAATTGCAAGGTAACTCAGCTAACACGGCAAACTCTCTGGGGACACTTACAAGGCCGGGCGCGGCCTCTGGACTACGATGAGACGTTCCGCGTTCGCACCATCGGCAGCTGCAATCATCTAGCATTCCTGACGGGGGTGCACAGACCGAAGAACGTGCATGCAAACAAACTCGTACGCCTAGAGCGGCATTGCAATCAAATAAGTAAACATGTTTTTGCCATTTCTGCAAAAAAAGCCTGAGCTAAACTACCCTCCTCCCCACACATTCCCTCGCTAACACATGGAGTGGCCTAGAAAACGCTCAGAATGCAGGGAAGAGAAGTAAGCAGCAGGCAGATTTAGGGCAGCTGCAAATGCACAGCACAGTAACACCAATATTCACCTACAGTAACCCAGAACCTTCCTTAATCACAGTCAGACTGTCCTCGTTATGCAACGTATTTCAGTAGAGGAAATAAATAAGTCAAGCCTGGACCATAAATGAGAACAGTGTAAGAAAGAAAAAAGACTCCCTAAGATGTTCCTTCACTACACACCCCCGTCTCTGCCCAGACCTTTTCCAGGTCCTGCCATTGGCAGCCACTGTTGACTTTGTTTGCAGTGGTGTCGTGAACGAAAACCCAGACTGCTACCCGCCTGGAACCATATCATCTTTAGCAACAGATCCAGGTCCTGTTTGGGATCCGACAGTGGTCAGGTTTGAGTATGGAGGCCTCGTGCTGAGCGTTTCAATCCTGGCTTCGTTGTGGAGCGACACATTGCCCCAATTGCTGGTGTGATGATCTGGGGAGCCATCGCATACGTCAGTCGTTCACCCCTAGTAGTGATACGAGGGACACTAACAACTCAGCAATATGGGCAAGACATCCTGGAGACACAAACTGCCATTTTTCAGCAGTTCAATGTGAGTAAACACAGCAACACCAGATTGCAACAATTCCTTGGCGTGCCCGGTCAGCAGATTATTGCCATTTGAGCATTTATGGGACCAACTGGGACTCCAGCTTCAGCAGCCTACAAGTGTGCAAGAACTACAGACCCAGCTTAACATCTGTGGGCAAATAGTGGGACAGGATAGCATACAGAACCTGTTTGCCTCCAATACCTAATTGTATCTCATCTTGTATCCAGGCTAGCGGCAGCCTAACAAGGTACTAGAACCTCCTTTCAATTGTACAGTTGTTCCTAATAGTCCTCGCACTCATCATATTGTAATCACTTACATATATCATCATTATATTAATTGTGTTTAATTCAAATAGTTCATCATCTCCACAGCAGATGTAGACTGTTGGGGCTAAATGGGCTGACAGGGGTTGTGGGCTCATGGCTCATGGCAGAATGGAAGTACCTTCAAAAAGGTCTCCTTCTTCAAAGACCTCTTCTTTCCACAAACAAAGGTTCTTCTTGGAAGTATTTTTTCCAAGATCTTGTCTTCAAAAGGAATCCTTTATGGTGCTATATGGATTTCTTCAAAGCGTGCATATCCAATATCTTGGTTTGAGGATTAATATATTATATAGAAGTATTCCTGCTTCTCAGTTTTTGTGCCCTGCATAAGGGAATACAGCCTGACTCTTCTCAAAAAACATCTGTAAAACGTGAAGGTCTTTAGACGAACCATAAAGCCCTAAAAATACATTTCTTCAGACATAGATTCAACTGATTCTGAAGACATTGCACCTCATCAGTCCTGTTCCTCTATCATGTCCCCTCATTGGACAGCTTTACTGGAAAATACCAGCTGGCCTCTATTTATAAAGCTGATGCACGACTTCCCAACGCTTTGACGGTTTCTGAGCCAGCTTTTCTCATCCAGCAGTCCTTTTTTTGGATTACTAATCTGAAGATTGTGAGGTAGGTTGTGAGCTAATCTGAAGGTTTAAAGCCTTACCAAACTGGCATTGTTGGGTTCTTAAGGATAGACCGTTGACTGTTTAGGTCAGTTTTAGACAGGTCCAGATGAGGGCATGTGCAAAACGATGCAAATGTAAGCTGAGCATTGGAGCGATATGGGAGGCTCACTGACTAAGACTCTGGATTACAAATTGGAAAGTCGTAAGTTACAGTCCTGGCTGAGCTGCGAATGATGGGTTCCTAATATAGACCTGTCAAGTTATTAACAAGTTCACTTCATTTTGCCAACCACTTGAATTAGGTGCGGAATAATTGGAACGTATCTAGCAGCTATAAAATGGGGCGGCTGAGGTCACTAGGGATGGTTTTGGTGCTGTTGTTATTTGCTGTGTTGAGTGACCAGGTTCTTGGCACCCTGTCTTTAGGCTGTCTGCTGTCAGTTAAGGTGGTACTGAGTTTACTGCAGGGTTTTACAGATTCTTTCCTATAATTGGCCACATCCGGAGGAATGTTTGGCATCAGGTTGGCTAATAGTGTGGCCGGATAATGTTTCATGCACTGAGCTGCACCTTCTGCCCTTCACTCCTACTCGGTTTGGGATACGTGGATACTCCCTTTTACTTTGCGCTTTCCTACAGTGGCTTCTGGACGACATTTTTACTTTTGCTGGCTAATGGTTGCTGTGCTGGATGAAGTTCTAGAGTTTTTTTTTGTTTAGTGCAATGTAATCATGTTATATATTTATCTTATGAATTGCATCTGGAATTGCGAGTGCTCATCTTCTTATACATAATACTGTATTTTTATTTTTGAGGTGGTGTATAAGATAAGAGCAAGATATGGCGCCCGAAACATCTGACACATTGGATGTGCAAAAGGGCAAAGTGATTTGTAGCTCCTCCTTCTAGTGACACATGAGTTTCCATCAGCATTGCCAAAGATCAGAAGGAATACAGCGAGCAAAACGCTTCACATTATTCATTCAACATTGAACGGAGCTGCATGCATAATAAAGCAAGTCAGAAATTTAATCACATCGTCTCCGGGTTTTAAACGTCTAAGTGTAAGCAAGAGTTCTCTTGTGAAACTTTGAAGAAATGAATGTTTGTTCTTACAGGTTTCTTAGACACATATTAATTTAGTCTATCCGATTAATATAAAAGTCTCTCTGAAGCAACATAAAGCTTTGGGAATAGGATTAGGGTTTTTGTTTGTGGAGCATGCTTGTGAAATCGAAAGATATTGGATTTTCACCAAGAGAGCAAAACGGGTCAAAGTGTTGTTGACAATTGGGAAAAATGGCATGAGCTCGCTAAAGGAAGAGGGGATTTGAGCGAGTAAAAAAGATTACACAAAAAGTTCATACTGAATAAACTTTCTGAAAGTTTTCTGACAGTGTCTCATCAGTGTGCTTCTCTTTTGGTCCCGTAAGGCAGGGAATTTTTGTGCCTTTGCCGTAATTTGGGTAACCACTTTTCCTTCGCCAGTGAAAAATATTTCTTGACGCCACATTCATCACTCCCGTCTCGAGACCGTGTTGAGGTTTAAGTTTCTCAGTGCACTTCTGACACGTATCATGCTCCTAAGTGAGGAGAATTCGCAGACGGCTCTCTCCATACCCCAATCAAAATGAATTGAGCTTCTGTCCGTTTCTCATTCTGGGGGGATGCAGCCTGGGCAGAAAAGAAGAAGAAGAAAAAAGAAACTTTCAATCTAGTGGCAGTAAATAATAATTTGAGACTTGTAATAATGCAAACATTATAGGGTTTGTGTCTTTTCATGCCGTGACACCCACTTTGAGGCCACTGTGTGGAATGAATGTGTGTTAAATTGACACTGACAGCATTAAACCAGTCTTTAATAAACTCTGTCTAATGTCTATGGTTTGTTTACGTTATGAATCTATCACTGTTTATGGCAGAAATGCTTGAGATTCATTCATTAATTTATTTGCATACCTGGTTAATCTAATTCAGGGTTGAAGTCAATTTCTGATGTCAGACAATACGTCCTGGTGTATAATCTCTGTCTAGGGTTGGTTCCTGTCTTGCACAGAAACCAACCCTAGACAGAGATTATACACCAGGACTTATTCTCTGACATCAAAAATTGACTTCAAGGTCATGTTCCAAAATCTACTGTAAAGCCCTTTTAGACAGGTGGAGAGAAATATCCATACAAATGCTTTGGATGTCACTGTCCACAAACTTATGTCTATATAATGCATTATATGAATTAACTACCTAATACACAACATAAAAAATGGAAAGATATGTATTGCATATTAAATAGATACAATTTCTAAATTCAAGCCTGTTAAACGATTTGAATATATAAATACAAAACATACAAATGCCTTAATGGTTTTGTTCTAATTATGTTATACTTGTTGTTATACTTATAATTATGTACACTGTTTACAACTTGTGAACGCGCAGCATATTTTATAAAGATATAATTGGGAAATAAAGAATTTATTGGTTTACTGAAGTAACATTAAGTAGTTATAAGTAATAAAAACAGCACTCGTGTGTTAGTTGTTTAGGCATTTGTTTCACGCCTTACTCATATTAATGGTCGCTCATGAAAAGTAATGATTACAAAAATAATGATTACCACAAACAGCCCTGGGTAGGAATTAGGATTGATGTGTTTGGTTGATTTTCTATATGAAAAGAATGCAACACAAACTATGTAGGCAACAAACTCAAATATAAGATATTTCTGTCAGGGGGGGGCCAGGGGGCGCACCGTTACAAATAAAGGAATAAGGATTTTCGGGACCCAAGTGCAGTCAGCTCCAGATGGAAGTAGTGAACCAAAACACAAAAAGAGAAATAAAACAATGGTCCACACAAAAGAAAAGAAAGACAGATGAACAAAGGTACTTCAGTGGCTAAGGATCAAACCCGGAACGGACGTGTGAGTTGGCGCCATGTTAACCCAACAATCCACTCGGCCACTGAAGGAATAACCCGAAAAAACTGGGCTGAGAGCTTACGCCGTCAGCGTACGGCGCCTTTAAGCACAAGCCGCGGTCGTGATTGAAGAACCGCTTAAGGAAGAAGGGAGCGAGGCGGGCTGCTGAAAAACCTCGGGGAATTATTCACACACCCCAAGTCTGCGCGAAGCGACGCACGGTTCTCCGAAGAAGCGGAGCATGGGACGGACGCGCATGTGCGAAGCGGTTCACGGTTCTCCGTCCACGGAGCCCAGGATACGCGCTGCAGCATAGGAGAACCTGGACGGAGCATGAAACGGACGCTTAGAGATTAACGAGGGACAATGCTGGACTCTAACCAGTGCCCCTCATGCTTGCGTCGGCAGAGAACGGGCGGACCTAGCCCGATCGCCAACCGGAAAAGCAGCACGGGCCACGCCGCTGCACGGCGAGGGATGACGGAGGGATTGCTACCCAGGGACCGGTGACCATGAAAATCTGACCCTATCCTGATCGTCTAATGCCCTGTCTTACCTCAAGCCTTGCGGACTTTACCAAGCTAACTCTCTGCAAAGAGCGAGCTTTACCCGTGTCCCTGCCTACCTACGATCACCAATCACAGAGGGTAAGCAAGCGGTGTCTTTATGGTTCTGAGGCAGTCACGATAATGGAGGTGAAGCGTTGGTTCAGCTATCACCGAAAAGAGCAGTCTAACCTATGCATAGCGTGAGGATGCAGTGCAATGGTAGGACATCGACTGGACTCAGGAGGGGCCTTAAATACCTGAGCCAGCCGGTGTTGATTAATTGGCTATTAATGGCACGTTAAACCGGCGTTTGTGGGCCACAAAACGCCGTACGAGCTTGGGAATAACTTTAGGGAGTAAATGCTGCCCACTATCGTCCACAAGGACGAAGGGCAGCCCAACCCCTTACAGTACCCCCCCCCTCCAAAGGGCGGCGTCCCGACGCTCCAAACCTACCCAGCGACCTCCCCTAGCCTGTCTAACCCGTTCCGGATTAAGCCCCTGACAGATGGACGGGGCCTGATATAGGGAGTAGACCAACAAACAGGGGCCAACGGGAAGGTCGGGCCAACCCCGGCCAAGAATCAGGCTTGGCGTGGGGTCGGGACTGGCCACAAAAGGCCCTGAAGCAGGGCCCAACGTAGGGAGCTCAGGGGCGGAGCTCAACACCGGCGGATGGGGAACCAGCTCGAAACCGACCATGCAGACGAAAAAGGTTGGCCAACCGCACAGATGCCAGGGGCCCCAGTGATAGGGCCAACAGTGGCAACCCTGGAGGCACAGCGGTGGAGCTTTGTAACAGTGGCCCGGGGATATGACCCAACGATCGCGGCGCAGGAATCGGTCTTGCCGATCGTGGCGCGGGGATCGGGGCCAACCATCGCGGCTCAGGGATCGGTCTTTGCGACCGTGGCGCGGAGATCAGGTTCAATGATCGCGACGCAGGGATCGGTCTTTGCGACCGTGGCGCGGGGATCAGGACCAATGATCGCGGCGCAGGATGCGGCCTTTGTGACCGTGGCACAGGGGTGGGCGGCAACGACCGGTGTGTAAAATACCCAGGCGTGGAGCTTTCTTGCTCAGACGCGGGGGTAGGTGGCGCAATGGGTCCCTGTACGAGGCCAGGCGGTGCTAAAAGTCCAACCGTGGAGTCTTGCTGCTCATACACGGGATCAACGAGCGCGGCGGGCCCAGATACAGGGCTAGGGGGTGCCGAACGCTCAGGCACGGGGCCTGACTGCCCTAGTGCAGAGCGTGAAAGCGCGGCAAGCCCAGGTTCACCACTGGAGAGCGCTGTACGCTCTCTCTCTCCCAACTTGACCGTGCAGTGTGCTCGTGAATGGGGCTAGCTGGCGCTAAATGCCTCACCGTGGAGCCTTGTTGCTCAAACACGGGGCTAGAGGGCGCAATGCACTCCTGTACGGGGCCAGGCGGCGCCAAATGCCTCTCTGTGGAGACTGACTGCTCTAACACGGGGGTTACATGTGCGGCGGGCCCAAGTACAGGGCCAGGGGGCGCCAAACGCTCAGGCACAGGGTCTAACTGCCCAGGTGCGGAGCTTGAAAGCGCGACAAGCCCGGGTTCACCACTGGAGGGCGCCGAGTACTCATCCATGGAGCTTGTCAGCTCAGCACTCTCGTGAATGGGGTCTGGAGGCGCGGCGAGTTTAGGAACGGAGCGTAGTTGCTCGAGTTCACTGCTGGTCTTAACGTTAAGCTCAGGTACCAAGCTGAGCAGCGTAAGCTGCTTGCTTATAGAATCTAAACGCTCAAGAACGGAGTTAATGTCTATAGAAGGCACTGGAGCGGCGCTAGGTGACGCTAACGGTTCAGGTTCAGAGCTTAGCAGACCAGTTACTGAGGGCGATGACTGGAAGCACGAGCACGCCTCAACCTCCTTGGTTTTAGACCGAACAAGCGCATCAGCGCGAATGGCCAGATCGCACAACGCGGCCAGGGAGGCGACGGGAAGAAATGGCAAAAGTACGTGCTCCAGAGCATCGTCAAGACCACTTTGAAAGAAAGCCATGAGCAGCAGGTCATCAAACCCGCTCTCACTGGATGCCTCACAGAAGTCCTCCACATACTCGCCCACAGACCGACTCCCCTGAGTAATTCCAAACACACGGGGTAGTTCGGATTGTGGAGGATTAGTGTGGGTAGAACTCTCCAACCTGGGGGGGTTGGGAGCTTCAGCGGGGTCAAACCGTGATCCCAAGAAAACTGCTGGAGGCAGCAATGCTCGCTTGGGACCGTGGGGGGCGCTACGCCTACCACGGCGAGGTCTGCGTTGCTCCGGGGGTCAAAATTCGCTGCCGAATCCCTAACCTGATCAGAGTTGAAGGGGAGCTACAGATGGAAGTAGTGAACCAAAACACAAAAAGGGAAATAAAACAATGGTCCACACAAAAGAAAAGAAAGACAGATGAACAAAGGTACTTCAGTGGCTAAGGATCGAACCCGGAACAGACGTGTGAGTTGGCGCCATGTTAACCCAACACTCCACTTGGCCACTGAAGGAATAACCCGAAAAACTGGGCTGAGAGCTTACGCCGTCAGCGTACGGCGCCTTTAAGCCGTCACGCTTACGGCGTATAACCACTAGGCTGGCGGCGCACTAGTCCGCGCATGCGCAGAGCGATCACGCTGATACGGGTCACGTGCATGTGCTGAACCAGCGTAGCGATAGCACAGCGCACCAGAACGTGCTCAGCAGACAGAAGCGCTGTTTATATATTTAGCACTACTGCAGCTGAGACCAAACTAAAGCAGAGAGATTGAACTAAGACAAAAGGAAACTAACATCACGCCAGGCAGGAAAGCCGGAGAAACGGGCCGCTACCGACGGAACAAGCTGCGGTTGCGATTGAAGAACCGCTTAAGGGAGAAGGGAGCGAGGCGGGCTGCTGAAAAACCTCTGGGAATTATTCACCACCCCAAGGCTGCGCGAAGCGACCCACGGTTCTCCGAAGAAACGGAGCATGGGACGGACGCGCATGTGTGAAGTGGTTCACGGTTCTCCGTCCACGGAGCCCAGGATACGCGCTGCAGTGTAGGAGAACCTGGACGGAGCATGAAACGGACGCTTAGAGATTAACGAGGGACAATGCTGGACTCTAACCAGTGCCCCTCGTGCCTGCGTCGGCAGAGAACGGGCGGCCCAAGCCCAATCGCCGACTGGAAAAGCAGCACGGGCCACGCCGCCACACGGCGAGGAAAGACGGAGGGATTACTACCCAGGGACCGGTGACCAGGAAAATCTGACCCTATCCTGATTGTCTAATACCCTGTCTTACCTCAAGCCTTGCGGACTTTACCAAGCTAACTCTCTGCAAAGAGCGAGCTTTACCCGTGTCCCTGCCTACCTACGGTCACCGTTCACAGAAGGTAAGCAAGTGGTGTCTTTATGGTTCTGAGGCGGTCACGATAATGGAGGTGAAGCGTTGGTTTAGCTTTCACCGAAAAAAGCAGTCTAACCTATTCCTAGCGTGAGGATGCAGTGCAATGGTAGGACACCGACTGGACTCAGGAGGGGCCTTAAATACCTGAGCCAGCCGGTGTTGATTAATTGGCAATTAATGCCACGTTAAATCGGCGTTTGTGGGCCACAAAATGCCGTACGAGCGTGGGAATAACTTTAGGGAGTAAATGCTGCCCACTATCGTCCACGAGGACGAAGGGCAGCCCAACCCCTTACAATTTCAGATTGTTATAGTCTTAGAGCGTGTTAGTGGTTCACTGAATCTCTAGGAATATGCCATCTCTATCTCTCTGGTTGCACTGACTGTAGCAGACACTGCAACATCCAAAATGAAAGTCAATAAATAACTTCTTCATAACAGAATTTGAGGTTTTGTTACTTATTTGAATGTCATGCTGACATGTGGCCAAACCTAGGCAGCATGACATCAGTACAGGCCTTCAGACCCATACAAAAAACCCTATAACAGCACCTAAGCATTCACTCTTTCTGACAATCTTACAGGAGCATACCCCGTCTAAACCTCTGAACAGTTCCAGAAATTGACAGATTTAGAAAGTGTTCTCTGTCAGAGCCCAGAGATGGACTGCGCTGCATTTTGTACCAAGTTATGAATGCAGTGGAAAACTGGCCTGTAGAGTTTCATTTGTATGGGGTGAAAGGAAATTGCAAGACTTTTTTTGCTGTAGAGCAACTTGTTTTGTTCGCCAGAGCAGAAGACTGAAAAGTGCAACAGTAGATGACCCACTTTTGGGATCGACTGGTTCGGAAATTTGGAAGTATGGTTCGGAGTTGGAAATGACTGTAGATGGGTGTCCATTTTTCTTCCAATTTAATGTTTAATAAAGTAAAATTGCACAGAAACAAAGTGATGAGTAACCTTTGGAGTAGGAGGAAACAGAGCTAATTCAGATTAATCACTGTAGTTTGCTCAGCCTTTACCTGCTTTTTAATGATATCTAATAGCTCTTTTCCACCGACTCAGCTCTGATTTCTAATCTAGAAACACTCAGTTTTCTTATACTTTGAAAGGGGGGAAGGACTAACTGGTTTTCACTCTGGTTAAGGATATAGTGTGGAAAACGTCTGCATGTACCTGATTTGTAAGTTAACTACTAAATAGGCTACTAAGTAGAAGTTTGTGGGTTTAATCCAAGGTGCAAATGTTGGGACTTGAGCAAGAACCTTAAGCAATTCTCTCTGGGTCAGGGTGTCTGCTGAATGCTGTTAATGTAAATGTAGAATTGACCACAATTAAAAGAAAAGAAAAGAAAAACCAATCTGTTGGATAAAACAAATTTGCTTGGGGCAGTTAAAGGGAAAAGTGGTAGGCCAGCAATGAGTCATGAAAAAGAATGGAGACCCAAACAGAGGACAAAGCATTCTGGAGAAACACCATCTGTATGGTCTCCAAGAACTGCAATCAACTTGATGGCACTTTATAATATAATAACTCTGAATCAGTACTGGCAGGTTCGAGGCACTGAAAAGGAGCTACACGGCTAACAATAACACTTACCGTATTTTTCGGACCATAAGGCGCACTTAAAATCCTTTAACTTTCTCAAAAATCGACAGTGCGCCTAAAAATGCGGTGCGTCTAATGTATGAATTAATTCTGGTTGTGCTTTCTGACCTAGAACCAATTGTAGATGGTACACGGTGCTCTTAAATCTGTCAAAATGTTTTAGCACGGTCTTTGGTAAGTTACGAAGCTTAAGGCAAACGTAGTGCGCAGCATAGCTGAGTAATACGGTATGTGCTTCACCATTATGGTGTGTGCATTCATTCAAAGCGGATTTCAAACTCAACGCTATCGGTCACGCAGTACAACATGGTCATAGAGCAGCTGCGAGAGAATTCAACATTAACGAATCAATGATACGGAAGTGGAGGAAGCAAGAAGACCCCCTGCGCCAGGTAAAGACCAAACTGAGCTTCCGACGGAACTTAAGAGTTTTGTTTCATTTAATGCGCCTTATAATCCGATGCGCTTTATGTTCCGAAAAATACGGTACAATGTCCTGAGCACCAGTGCACCCTGGCCTTCCAACAAACCACCATCCTGAATAGGTGTTCAGATTAAGACAGTACTCCACTGAACAAGAGTTTCCTCAGTCATGTGTAGTCCACCTCTTTAACACAAGAAGTTACCTTTAAGTTAGAAGAAGCAAAACGCATGCCATGGCTGTAATATGCTGCATCTCTCTGGTGATGCAGAGGAAAGAAAAAACAAAGATCTCCTTAATATCGCTGTAGTTTCAAAGACACAACAAAGAGATCATACAGAAAGACAAATGAGACTTTAGCATAAATCTCTTGCTGTTCAAATGAGTTAAAGATCTCAGTAATCTCACGTTGAGTCTTACTTGTAGTACAGATCTCAATACAGTCTCACCTTGTGCTCAGATTTGCCACTTTTACTAAAGACTGGAGTCTCGGTATGAATTCAACCATTTCTCCTCCAAAGACTAACAGCCTTCACTTTTAATGCTGTGAATTACTATTTGATCTGGGCCGTTTTATTCACATTAATAGCTTTACATATTTGAATTCACATTTTATTTGTATGAACCAGTGATTTTGCAGTATCCTTGAGCAAATAAATCATATCCTCACTCTGGAAGCCCAGATAACCAAACTGAAGCTCTCTTATTTTTATGCTTGGACCAGTTGAAGGTAAAAGGGGAAAAGGGTGAGCAACCTCAAGATGGAATGATATAAACAGAGGAATCATGAATGAGGTATTAATAAACCTGAATACACAAATAGAGGATATTCTGGAGAAATGCTATACTATATATGGTATACTGTAGTCAAGACCATCAGAGCCGAGTCAAGACCAAGATGGGGACACCAAGAGACCAAGATTCCAAGACTTTTAGCAGTCGAGTCCGAGTCAGGGCCAAGACGAGACTGAGACCAGATTAAGATTTCTTATCATACAAGAATAAAAGGAATAAAACAAGAAAGATTTTGGACATAACAAATAATATATAGCCTAAAATCATTACTAATTATTATTACTAATTATATAATATAAGCCAATGTAACTTTGGAAGCTGAATGTAGCCAACAACATCCATTCTATCCATTATTATGACTATTATTAAATGTGAAAACATTAATAATAACATTTCAATCTGATTCAGCTGTACATTGATGTTGTACAGTGACTGAAATTCTACCAGCACTGATTTTTACTATGCAAATTATTTTCTATGCACAGATTTGATTTGTAATCAAAACTGTGAAGTGTAGCTCAAACAGCTTTAAACATTAGTTCCCATCTCGAACCCAGTGTGTATCAGGATAGGCACTGAAACCACCACATCCCTCATCAGGATAACATATTGTTCCTCTTCTGTCATTATGATGAGGATTGTGAAGGATCACCATCCTATAATGGAAACGTGGTTATGCAATAGAAATATGGATTGGTTCCTCAAAAGGTTCCCTGAATGAGCCAGGCTTTAGAGTGCACTAGGACTAACAGTGGAAAACTGAGCTGTGCGTTTGGTTTAGCTTTGGTGTGATTGCCTAGTGAATGCCCAGGGCTCACCTCTCATCTTGCCTCCTCACCCTTGCACTCTTGTCGTCGCTTTTGCACCTCTCGGATGCCTAGCTGATTCATTAACTGCATGCTGAACCTCATTCTCCCTCTCTCACTCCATTATCACTTTCTTTCCATCTGTTGTCGTCCCTCCATCCTAATCCCAGTAGAGGCTCTCTCTGATACCTTGCCTTCAGTGAAAGACATCCAGATGGTCATTTATTCACCCGGTGACCAGGCGACCCTTAAATTTGTTCACACTTTGTATAAGCATTAAGTATAAAAATGCTCTGAGCTCGAAACTGCTGTGATGAATTTGAAATGACTTTCTGCTGACCTCGTACGTCCCCACTTCATCCTGCTCAGAACCTACAATAATGCTTTGCATTCTCCTTAATCTTGCTAGAACAAATAGACCACAGGCCAAAAGCACCATCTAACTAAAACCCTTTTAGGAAGGGCTAACAGCATCCACTCTTACCCCCGCTTAATCTAATCAGCGTGGCACAGGAGGGTCTGAAGACTAATTCACTAGGCGCAGGCAGGAAAAGTCAACAGAACTGGTACTGCCAAGTGGTCTCCTATCCAGGTCTGACCCTGCTTAGGTTTAGAACTGAAGGAGAAGACTTCACATTCTGATATGTTACCAAGCTGGTAACACTTGCACATGATTCCCTTCCGTTCAGCCTGGGGTACATTAGTAAATTACGACTCTGACGTCGGGTGATAAGGCTTAGCTTGCTGTCAGCATTCCAATTAATCACAACCATTGGGTATTCCCAAAACTGGTACCACAAAGCACACAATTCTCTGGAATATTCTTAAAGGATGAAGCATAAACACAACTTACGATGGACTTGAAACCCAGTCCATGAACCTTCTGTGGAAGAGTTCTTGTGGTTCCATTGCTTCACGTTACACTCTTTAGCTGATCCTGTTCAGTGAACGTCTATGACCTTTCTCTTTGAGGATAAGCTGCTGTTTTCTCAATAGTAAGTCAGAAATCTGATGTACTAAAGACACGGAACCAAGGTTTCCACCTCAGCGGTGTGGCTTGAACCTGAAAATATGCTTAGTAAACACCTTTCTAGGTTAAATTCTTGAAATTCAGATGCTGATACTCAAGTGCTAAAGCAGTCTTGATGTGTGATCACACTTCAGCAGAGGCCATGTGCTTCTGGTCACATGCTGGGCAAGGAGACTTACTCATCAGCCACACATGGCATTACACCACAGCATGTGCGATCCAAACAAATCTGTGGCACGGCTAAAATGCCACTCGTTCTGTCCAAGAAATCTACCGGGGTGCTCTTGGTCAATCCAAAAGGGTGATAAACGGATAAAACAATTACCAAAGTGACAGAAAACGCGAGCGATATTGGCAAACGTGTTTAAACGCATATTTTTTCGCTTAAGAAGAACACCACAGTTGTAACCTGATTATGAGGCGAAGCTGTATGGATTCTCGCTGGAAAGGCACTGATCAGGATAGACCGTGATGGAGTAAACCCCGTCAGTAACGGATGATAATGGAGATTCCAGACTGCGCTACGTCCATGCTAAGTAAACCTGTGGTCAGTTGTTATCATGCTTTAAAGCAAACTAGAATCTCATCAGTCCTTACATCAGCTTCTCCAGCTCTGTTTAGTCTGCACAGCTCAATACCAGACGTTCTTTGATGTTACATTAGTACAGATAATAACATTGTGCTCGCCCTTTTCAATGTAGCCTTTGATGGCATGATGGAATATATGTCATTTCTGCTCATCTTTAAGGTCCTGCTTTGTCCTTGACTGCTGGACTCCACAATGGCACTGCTTCACTTTTAGAGGGACATTATAATATGATCAAATGCTAACGAATACGAGCACAAAGTCTGCACTCTTAATGTATTCTAGTTGACTCTATAAAGCATACACGCTCATTCAAAAGTTTGGGTTCCTAAGTCAATTTAAGTTTTGTTGGAATACAAAACAGAAGTCCTGCCAGACAGTGTACAGTTGGCAGACCATTGTAGGGCTGGCAGGGGTCGCTATCACAGCCTGTCCTCTCTCAGGCATGGTCAGTCAGACCCAACCTGCCAGGAAGACATTGCTAGGACTTGAACCCGAGTCACCTGAAAGCCATACACTGAGAAATTGATTTATGGTGTTCCTTTAGTCCACATACAATCTAAAGGTTTGGGCACCTCAGTCAAATTACATGCTTTGTTGAATTTTTAAATTGAATGATTCTGGTTAGAATTGAAATTTCACTCAAATATATGTACTTTGTTATGTATAAATGATTCTACAAATGCAATAAACTTCTCAAAATGGCCTGACTTATAATATTTCGACTTTATGATGGGAATCTGATAATACACACAATACTTATTCAGCAGACGCCCATACTTTGAATTTTGACTTTTGAATTTTCCAGAGCCAGGAGTATACGATACTCTCCTGTGTTGAAGAAGGGTGCAAAGGGTGCGTAAGTCAGTATAAGGTATTCTATAAAATTCTACAAAAACATCTATTATGCCCCGTAAGCACTAGATTAAAAAAGTGCCGCTTTAACTGACAAAGTTAGCAATTCCTGACTAATTAATCAAGCTGACGACCAGCTTATCGAGTTCCATTCCATTATCTCGTTCCAAATTTAGTGCTCATGTAGTAGGATTTAATTTATACTTTCCCCTCTTTAATGACATTTTTGCTGAAGGATTTTGCTGTACTGTTCTTACAGTCATGCAATTATGTAAATATAGGCCAGCGTGCAAACTTCTCATGGGCTGATTGAGAATCTTCGTTAATTAAAACTTTTTTTTTGACGTCTGCTAAACAAAGTTTGAAAATAGGCCAGTTAGAGCCTCCTTACTGGTAGGAGATAAACTATAGGGAATTGTTTTGCGATGGCGCAGAAATTGCAGCCAATTATCCACTTCGAATCTTAATCTCCAAGCAGATCGTCTCTTCTAAATAATTATATTTCTCTATCGTTGGATCAAAGCTGAGAGCTGGAGAGCTGCGTATGAAAATATTTTGCATAACATAAAAATACAGACAGTGGTTTGTACATAGCCATGTGTGATCAAGGATATTTGGTGTCGAACAAGCTGCCTTAAAAGTGTGGTTTAGCTACAGTAGAATTAGCTATGGGTGCACGCTGTTGCCTTATATAGATCCAAAGATCCCCAGTTCGACTATGGACCTGGACTCTGTCTGTGTGGAGTTTGCATGTTCTCCCTGGGTCTGTTAGGTACTCTGGATTCTTCCCAAATTCCAAAGACCTATGCTAGGCCCGTTGGTGTCTCTGTGCCCTGCATTGAATCACAGCCCTGTCTATGCTTGGCTTTTGCCTTGTGCCCTGTGCTGCAGGTGAGGCTACAGCTCCCAGTAGATATGAATATGAATGAATGAACAATTAGCAATGCATCTCCACCATGATAAAGGCACGACAAGAAGGAAGTCACATTAGCAGGTATCCAGAGTGACTTGTAGTCTTGCAACCCAAGAAATTGTGTGGAAAAGGGCCTTGAACTGTCATTCATCAATAGCTGATATAACCACATGGGCAAGGAATTATTTTGGGAACATTTGTGGAATTACATTCACAAATACCACTTAAACCTTCAGTGTGCAAAAAAAACCCATTTCCAAAAGCAGCGTCAACTTCTCTGGGCTTGAAGGCATCTGGGATGGACCATCACACAGTGGAAACATTTACTGTGGTCAGAGATCTTTTTAGAAGAAAAGGACCAACCAGACTATTCTCAGCAACAAGCCCAAGAGCCAGTGTCTGTCATGGTATGAGGTTGTGTCAGTGCCATGGCAAAGGTCATTTACACTTTTGTGATGGCAGCATTAATGCAAAAGAGTAGGTTAAGACTTTAGAGCAACACACGCTGCCTTAAGGACGTCATTTTCCAGAGACGTCCGTGCATTTTTCAACGAGACAATGCAAAACCATATGCTGCACACATTACAAAGGCACGGCTGGACTGGCCTTCCCGACATATCCCGATAGAGAATGTCTGAAGACTTTTGAAACGAAAAATGTAACAACTACAACCCCATACAGCTGCACAGCGTAAGATTTGTTTGCACAAAGAATGGGACAAAATAACAGCTGAAACAGTAAATCGCTTGGTATCCTCTGTGCCAAAACATCTTTTAAGTGTGGTGAGAAGAAATGGCAACATTACAAAGTGGTAAATGCTTTACCGTCCCAACTAATTTTGGAATGTGTTGCTGGAATGGATGTTTATTAACAAATGAAATGAAGTTGACCAGACAAAACATGAAATATCTTGGGTCGAAACTGCCTGCAATTCAATAAAAGTCAAAGGAAATATAAGAAAGACTTTTTTTTATTGCAATTTCCATACTGTCCCAACTTTTGCTGATTTGGAGCTGTACTTCAGAACCCTTTTTCATAACTGGTGGCTTTCCAGTATCACACGAGTATGCCTGCAAAAACTTCTGAAGATGTTTTTAATCAAACGTTAACCTTTCACTCTTTGGGTCGGGCTGACTTTTTCCATTTCATAGCATTTCGACTACAGTGGTCGCGACTGAGCGACAGTACTAGCGATTCCAGACACCATTTGCTTGATGCCCCGGGTCTGTGGGACCAGACACAGGAGCAGTACTTATCCCCAGCCATCTGCTCCAAGCCCGGGGCGTCTCTCGCTGTGACAGATCCTGCAGGTCATAAAAGCTGGACAGAGGCCGAACGCCGTCTGTCCGAGGAGGATAGAGCCTGGCACTCTCTGATCATGACCCGTCTGTTCATTCTGTGACTCTAAAGCAAGAGTTACACTCATGCTGGTGGATAGGAAACATAAAGGAACATAGTAACATCAAACACAGTTATGAACTTTTACAAGGCTCCGATACGACTGGGATTTAAAAACAAAGGTTATTAAGCAAAGCTCAATAATGGCTTGTTGGTGGAACAAATAAACACCGTGAGGTAATCTGCCGGGGATATGCAGTGAAACTGTCACTTTCATGGATAACAAGGTCACTGCTCTCTGTTAGTGACCTGTCGGTACCTCCAAGGAGTAATACTCACGGCACTGAAAGGGAACCATAAATGAATAGACCAACGGCTACGCATCTAGGTAACAATGTTCAGGTGAGATAAAAAAGGAAATGGATTTCTGTCACGCCATAAATTCTTTCCATTTTCCATTTGGGCCGAGGTGTGATTATGATCTTGTCTGTCTAACAAATTTGGAAAAAAGTGGCATGATGGACAGCGCAGGAGCCTGATATAATATAATATAGTTATCAGCAAATCACATTGTGTAGCGCAGTACTGCTCGCAATATCATCCCTTTCCTTTCATATTTGATAATTTCTTGCATCCTAAATCGAATCAAAGATTTATGGCTTACACGGGAGCCCTGCCTGAGGGGGATATCCAAAAATATAAACATTCAAAACCTGTACGCCAGCAAAGGAAATCAAGTGTTGCAAGCGATTGTCCTTTAAAGCAATTTGTCCGAGTTTGGTGTAATCGGAAGCTTTTGGAGGCAACGCCATACATTCCATCTTCGTCTCTTTGTCTTCACATATTTTCCACAATGATTTGGAGAGATTAAACTGACACTGACTCTCTCTCACACACACACTCCATGACTGAAAAGGAAATCTCTTATTTGTATGCCAAATATAAAGCCCCGAGATGAGCGAGATGAATTACCACCATCCCCATATTTCATCCTGACATGGTGCGACTACCTAAAAAGTGACGCGTATTTAAATGAAATGGATATAGGACATCACCATCAATGCGATTTTTACAAGGATCTCATACGGCTGGAATTCTAACACAAAGGCATTTATGCAAAGCTCAGCAAAGACACGTCGGTGGAGCAAATAAACAAGGTGAGGCAAATTGCCAGAGATCTGCAGCAAACCTGTCAGCTGAAAATGAAGCCGTGGCACACGTGAAACATGGATGGACGGCAATAAATCTCAGGATCTGCTCTTCTCATACTAATGCAGAATACAAAGTACGTCGGTCGCATTTCACCTTTCATTGTAGTTAACCTTTAGTTTAGCCTTTAGTTTAGCCGGGCAAGTCATGGAGAAGATATTTCTATTAGCAACAGGAGGCCTGGTGAGGAGCAGAAGCAATTCCAAGGAGACAGAGGACAAGACAGAAAAGAGAAAGTGATGATGTCTATATAAATAATCAAGATTGGCCCCAGCCTAAGAGTGTAGCTTTGTAATATGAGCTGAAATAGATAAAACATTCAGCATAAATAAAATATACAGTGGGGCAAAAAAAGTATTTAGTCAGCCACTGATTGTGCAAGTTCTCCGACTTAGAAAAATGAGAGGGGTCCGTAATTTTCATCATAGCTACACTTCAACTATGAGAGACAAAATGAGAAAAAAAATCCAGGAAATCACATTGTAAGATTTTTAAAGAATCTCATTGTATGTTATGGTGGAAAATAAGTATTTGGTCAATAACAAAAGTTCAACTCAATACTTTGTTGGCAATGACAGAGGTCAAACGTTTCCTGCAAGTCTTCACCAGGTTTGCTCACACTGTAGCTGGTATTTTGGCCCATTCCTCCATGCAGATCTCCTCTAGAACAGTGATGTTTTGGGGCAACACAGACTTTCAACTCCCTCCACACATTTTCTATGGGGTTGAGGTCTGGAGACTGGCTAGGCCACTCCAGAACCTTGAAATGCTTTTTACGGAGCCACTCCTTCGTTGCCCAAGCGGTGTGTTTGGGATCATTGTCATGCTGGAAGACCCAGCCACGTTCCATCTTCAATGCTCTCACTGATGGAAGGAGGTTTTGGATAAAATCTCATGATACATGGCCCCGTTCATTCTTCCCTTATCACGGATCAGTTGTCCTGTCCCCTTTGCAGAAGAGCAGCCCCAAACCATGATGTTTCCACCCCCATGATTCACAGTAGGTCTGGTGCAACTCAGAATTCTTCTTCCTCCAAACACGGCGAGTTGAGCTTTTACCAAAAAGTTCTATTTTGGTTTCATCTGGCCACATGATATTCTCCCAATCCTCTTCTGGATCATCCATATGCTCTCTGGCAAACTTCAGACTGGCCTGGACATGTACTGGCTTAAGCAGGGAGGCAACGCCTGGCACTGCAGGATCGGAGTCCCTCTCGGCGTAGTGTGTTACTGATGGTAGCCTTTGTTACTTTGGTCCCAGCTCTCTGCAGGTCATTCATCAGGTCCCTCCGTGTAGTTTGGGATTTTTTGCTCACCGTTCTCATGATCATTTTGACCCCCACGGGATGAGATCTGGCGTGGAGCCCAGATCGAGGGAGATTAATTCAATAGTCTTGTATGTCTTACAATTGCTCCCACAGTTGATTTATTCACACCAACCTGCTTGCCTATTGTAGATTCACTCTTCCCAGCCTGGTGCGAGGTCCTACAAATTTTCTTCCTGGTGTCCTTAACAGCTCTTTGGTCTTGAGTTTGGAGTCTCTGATGTGTTGAGGCTTGTGGAACAGTGTCTTTTATACCGATAATGAGGTCAAACAGGTACCATTAATACAGGTAACGAGTGGAGGACAGAAGAGCTTTTAAAGAAGTTACAGGGTCTGTGAGAGCCAGACAATCTTGCTTGTTTGTGGGTGACCAAATAACTTATTTTCCACCATGATTTACACTTAAATTCTTTAAAAATCCTACAAGTGATGTTCCTGGTGATTTTTTTCTCGTTCCTGGTCTAGTTGTATTGTAGCTATGATGAAAATCCTCTGTCTCTTATCGTTCTAAGTAGGAGAACTTGCGGCATTAAATTCTTTAAAAATCCTACAATGTGATTTCCTGGATTTTTTTCTCGTTCTGTCTAGTGTATTGTAGCTATGATGAAAATCCTCTGTCTCTTATCTTTCTAAGTAGGAGAACTTGCGCAATCAGTGGTTGACTAAATACTTTTTTGCCCCACTGTATATATATATATACACACAGTGGTGTGAAAAAGTGTTTCACTTCCTGATTTCTTATTTATTTGCATGTTTGTCACACTTAAGTGTTTCAGAACATCAAACCAATTTAAATATCAGTCAATGACAACACAATTAAACACAAAATGCAGTTTTTAAATGAAGGTGTTTTTGTTAACGGACAAAAAAATCCAAACCTACATGGCTCTGTGTGAAAAAGTCATTGTCCCCTAAATCTAATAACTGGTTGGGCCTCCCATGTGTTACAGTAATTATTCTTGGGAGAAACAGGGCAGACTAGTATGGTAGAGTTTTACTCTGGGTTATAAGCAGACAACACCCTGGTGGTTTGCATTTATTGATGAGTGTACTAAACCATTTCAGGTGACCAATTGCTGAATCGATGGCTCTCCCTGGGTGACAGTGCTACATTGCTACGTTAATGGCTTCAAACTTTAGCAGAAGCATTTATGTATACTACGTTAGCTGTTCCGTCTTCTCCAGCTCTCCAGCTCAGATGCTTTCTTGTACAAATAGTACCAATAACGTTGGCAAAAATGACACGTTCCAGCTTTCTGAATCCTACAAGAAGTGCAGGACCTCGATGTACGCCTCAGAGATTTCCAATGAGATTAGTTAATGGTGTGAACCGTTTGGACTCGGTCTATTTCTTCCTGTGTTTACTTAATAATGAGCTATCAGCACATTATTACCAGCTAATGATTAAATCAGACTTTGTAATCACAAACAAATCGCTGCGCTTATTGTATTACTGCTTCACCCTTTACGCACTAATCAGGCGGATCCCACCAGAGCTACGCATGAGATGCAAGGTGCTTCCATTTGGACTGCCAAGATGCCATTACTGCGGCGAGGGTCGCACCGAGGTCACACCCCGCCTCTGGAAACAATTAAAAACAGTAGTTATTTTCACAGGCAGCCTGCCTCCTGCCACCAAAGCCTCGTTGGGAAATAAAAGAAGTGCTCAATAAGGGTTCTGCAATGCTCCAGTGAGTTATAATCCTGTGCTCACTCGGAGCCCCATTATCGCGTTGCAGATTCACACTTTCCTGGGCCTTATTGACAGAACCGTTGACCATTTCTAAGTATCAGCAATCATAACAATATTGAATGCACAATATTTTTCTCCTCAAACCCCTACATACACAATCGATAGGAGAGTGCCGGGGGAGCTAAGGTGCAAATCTAATGGAAGGCTTTCCAGCCGACTAAGCAGGACTAAACAGATGTGATGTATTACTGTAAATGGGTCTAATTATAAATAGCCAATCAGCAGAGGTAAGCAGTCAATAAGGTCTCTGAAAATCAATAGATATATGACTAAAAGCCCCGTTCACTGTTTTTTATCCACCTGGGAACCGTTTTACGGAAATTTCTGTAGACCTGCCATGTGTTGGTGGCGCTCTTTCCACAAATGCAACAAAATGAAGACCCTGGTGCATTTTTTCCTAAGAGAATCAGCGCTGTTTCTCAATCACTATCACAAAAATAAATATAGCTGATACTTATAACACTCAATCATGCATATGATGGTATGATTTCATTTTAATGCTGTTGTATCAGTAGTTGGCTGGTTTCACCCAGGTGCAGAGTGATACCGACTTCGCCCCTTTGGGAGCGCTAGAGGCAAAATCAGGCCTCATGGAAGCCCCAGGAAAGGACCATTTACTTATAATTTTTTAATATGTTTTAGACATTATAAACAAAAGTGCTCATATGAGGCAAGGAGAAAGCATTTGTGTGATCTTGAGGGCTTGTATGTGCACAGCTATGAGAAGGGGATGTGAAAAAGGCGGGAAATTAAACAAAGAACTGAAGACAATCTCAAAATGGGTTCTATGAACTCGGACATTATCAGACATTTATGGGCCTCCTAATCTCAAACTCAAAATGTTGTATTTGAAGACATGACAAAGAGCTAAAGGTGTTGACTTGGCCTCCAAATTCCCCCAGATTGATAAAGAAGTCCGATCCATCGAGGCCACACCTCGAGACTTACAGGACCAAATGTGTAATAACTTAACAAAACAAAAAAATAAAATAAAATGCTTGTAATACCTCCATGAATTCTGATGACAATTTCCTGTAAACTTGGATTTTTGTCACTGCTGGTAGACCCGTCTGAGACCCTTCAGCTTCTTCCTTCAAACTATGGCCTTTGGCATGTCCAAACGCAATCACTTATTTTTTGCCAATCATTAACATCTGCATTGCGACCCATTTTCCACACAAGGAACGAGACATTCACTGCACTGTACCACCTCTTCTCAATACATGAATCCCGTCGCACATCCCACAGGTATTTACAGTCGAGTCCCCCTCATGTCTTCTGCAGGAACCTGAAGTTAAAACCACCTTAAACACACACAGTGACATTTTTTTTGGTCTGGAGAGCATATATTCATTAGCATTTACTCAGTCTTATCCTTATAAGCTACAATTTGTTTCCCTAATGTTCCATTGTAAAGGCATAATGAGTCCAGGACACAGTGGAAGCGTTAGGCAAATAAGCAGTCAAAGCAAATGCTTTTCTTCCACTTCAGGTAATACATTCCTATAATTCTCGGTTAAAGTTCTGAACCATTTGTTTTTGGCCAGATTGCAATCTTAAGACCTCATTTCTTTTTCATTGCACTGGCGACACAAGCAATATGAGGTCCCTTTTAAAAACAAATACAGTAAACACCCCATCAGTAGCAGACCGTGTTTCTCTTTCTACCTTATTAAGCAGCAGGGTGGCTTTCTGCCTTCAATCATGTTCTTTAATTTCAGGGTATTTAAAGGACTCTGAGTGCACCCTGAGCGCATTTTCATGCCACACGGGGCTTCGAGCGGCCGCCCGGTAATGAATTATTTCTCTCAGTCATTTCTTTTTACTCGTTTAAGACAATCATGCTTGAGAAACTGCATTTTCAGCACTGATTGATCGTTCCTTTGGCTCTCTGTTTATTTCATGCTTGTTGGTTTTTCATACACAGGAAAGAGAAAACAGTAGCAGTCAGGTTACAATTTATGGGCAGCTAATCACTATGTAACTCACCAGTCAATTGCATGCTGGCACAAAAGTGAGCGCGGTAAATAAGTGTTGCTTTTCGTACCCGCCCCTGTGTGCGTATGGAAATTTGGGCGCCCATAAGACCAGGCAGATTTCCTGCACCTTTTATACTAATTAATGCAAATGTCCAGCACTCTGCAAAGGTAAACAACGAGCTCAGAGCCCACTTTATAAATTGCACGCTGCAAATTAAAGTCTGCTTAATGAGAGTCGTCTGAAATATGCTTCAGAAAGCCTGCAGCATTCAAGGTTTATCAGAAAAGTCCAGGATTTTAGCTCCAAGAGAAGTAAACAGGAGGTAGCAATGTGTGAAATTACATGTATTGTCTGGTCAAACAAAGTGGCAACACAATTCAACAACAACAAGGCTGTTGTTGTCGTCTTCAGTGTGAAACCAGGACGGCGCCAGACCAGTGAATGTGTTTGACAAAATATACTGTACAAAAACAAAATGCAGACTCCATTAGAAACAAATTCAAGCAGACCGCTTGATGTCCAAATTGAGTGAAGAGGCATTCGAATTCCAAGGTTTTTCACCATAATCAAACAATGCCATCAGAATAAGTTGCACTAAACACCTCAGTGACTCTCAATAGAACACTTTCATAGGTTTCCACCTCCAATAAATCAGTTCATCATCTTTCTGCCCTTATAAAACAAAGTCTATAAAGAGCCAACTTTGATGGAGAATTCAGAGGCCTGACCTAAACTCTATTAGACAACTGTGAGAAGAACTGAATGACCAACTGTGAGCCAGGCCTTACTGTGTAATATCAGCAAGCGCACACCCTCACAGTCATGGTCCAAAATGTAATGGAAAACCTTAGAAAAGTGAAGGCAGCTATAGCAGCAAGTGGGCACAAAAATGTTTTTGGTGTACCATTTTGACTGTCTATTTAGTTTTGGCATGTAGTAGGGCATTATGCAAATAAGTAAAGCTAAAAAATGTAATCTTTTAATCCTCAGCTGAACCATTTGTCTTTCAGGTCAGGTTGCAATTTTGAAACCTCATTTATTTCCTTTTGCACTTGCAACACAAGCAATGTAAGCACTTTTTTCCCGAAATAATGGTTTAAAAATGTGTTACAACAGCCAAGTCCGAGATGCTAAAGAGATTACCTGAAGAGATCATGTAAGGAACCCCAGAATAATCCAAAATACATTAAAAAACATAACTGACCAACAAGAAGTTGTTGGAATCGACTGAAACTTTGTGTGCGAATGTAATGATGATATATTTAAATGATTACAATATTAGCTTATTGATGAAAACTGTACAATTGAAAGGAGGCTCTAGTTACCCTGTTAGGCCACCTCTAGCCTGGATTCAAGATAAGATACAACTGAGTAACTATCCTGATAAAGTCCAATGATGCACCACAAAGTCTTTCAACTGGGCAAAATGTCTTCGAGTGCATCATAGAGGCATGTCTAGCAGTCAACAAATCTTTGACCAAGATGTACTCTACCCAAAAGTAGCCTCTGAGCCTTTTTATGGAGCAGCGAGGGAAACTTTTACTCCCTCTTACGGCAGTGTCTAATCAGACCACACCTGTAACCATTTATATATCTGCCTGAGGCATAACTGCATGCAAGGTTTTGCAGTAATCTGACATTTCTATCCGTTATTTTTTCATCAGTGAGTACACTTCATCTGACACTGTATTGCTACTTAAAAGAAATTCTACCAAATATCTTTCACATAGTGTGAAATGAGACCGATTAATTAGTGTTCAATATACTGCATATAGACATAATTACAGTTACTTTTTATGTTAGCAAAAGACGCGGCAGCAGTGGTGATGAAGAATTACGCTAAGTGAGAAAGCAATATCTTAGTGAGACGGAAGATCAAACCTGTTTTATATCGCATATGAGGAGCTCATCAGTTAGACGTTTGACAGTTCAGCTCAAAATCCACCACACACTTCAGTAATTACAGACTGCCATGCAAGCAGGCCTTAAATTGATGAGATAATTGTAAAATAGTTGGGTTGCTCTATCAAATTACTTGGAGGGAGCGTTCTCGGCAGTGGGAGGCGGCGCCGAGCGTTCAAATATAGCGGCTATTTGTAAAAAAAAAAAATTTTAATTAAAAAAAAGGCTCCAAATCAACTGATGGATAGCTGGAATTAGGCTGCCTCAGGAATGGCCTGAATAAGACTTCTTTATTTATATAATGGCATTTCCAGAGCGAACTGCTTAACCACGCTTACATAAGCGCTGAGCGTTACTCCGTCTGGCAGGTTTCTAAAACACACCGTCACAGCAATCCATGTTTTGAGTGAAATGTGTAGCAGGATCCGTGCTGAGTGTCCATTATTCAAACTGACGCTCTCATCACTTTCTTCTTGGTGTTAATCACCATCGGGGAAAGTGCGAGTTTTGACAGAAAAGCTGAGTGTGCCGCAGTTTCCCTGTAGCATGTAAGCACTTTACTTAACCTCCTCCCGAGTGAGAGAGATACAAAAACAACGCACGCTGTTTCTGTTAGACCCAGGTACGACTGGGTTTCTGCAAACGAACAATTAACTAGTGAATTAAATTCAGAGATCTTACAAAAGCAGCACTAGAAACCTTAGCGTTGGATTCCTATTCGGTCATTTGACGTAGTGCTTTAGATGGAAGTGATGTAAGGTGGCACGCTGGTTTGCACAGTCACCTCACGGCTCCAGTGACTCAGGTTTGAATCGCTGGTATAATCTGACAAAAATGATATAACCTACAGTGGGGCAAAAAAAGTATTTGGGCAGCCACTGACTGTGCAAGTTCTCCTACTTAGAAAGATGAGAGAGGTCTGTAATTTTCATCATAGGTACACTTCAACTATGAGAGACAAAATGAGAAAAAAAAATTCAGGAAATCACATTGTAGGATTTTTAAAGAATTTAATTGCAAATAATGGTGGAAAAATAAGTATTTGGTCACCCACAAACAAGCAAGATTTCAAGCTCTCACAGACCTGTAAACTTCTTCTTTAAGAAGCTCTTCTGCCCTCCACTCGTTACCTGTATTAATGGCACCTGTTTGACCTCGTTATCTGTATAAAAGACACCTGTCCACAGCCTCAAACAGTCAGACTCCAAACTCAACCATGGCCAAGACCAAAGAGCTGTCAAAGGACACCAGGAGAAAAAATTGTAGACCTGCACCAGGCTGGGAAGAGTGAATCTACAATAGGCAAGCAGGTTGGTGTGAATAAATCAACTGTGGAAGCAATTGTTGGAAGACATACAAGACCATTGATAATCTCCCTCAATCTGGGGCCCCAAGCAAGATCTCATCCCATGGGTCAAAATGATCATGTGAAACGGTGAGCAAAAACCCCAGAACTACACGGAGGCACCTGATGAATGACCTGCAGAGAGCTGGGACCAAAGTAACAAAGGCTACCATCAGTAACACACTACGCTGAGAAGGACTCAGATCCTGCAGTGCCAGGCGTGTGCCCCCTGCTAAGCCAGTACATGTCCAGCCCGCGTCTGAAGTTTGCCAGAGATCATATGGAAGATCCAGAAGAGGACTGGGGAGAATATCATGTGGTCAGATGAAACCAAAATAGAACTTTTTGGTAAAAAACTCAACTGGAGGAAGAAGAATGCTGAGTCGCATCCCAAGAACACCATATCTACTGTGAAGCATGGGGGTGGAAACAGGGGGCTTTGGGGCTGTTTTTTTTTAAAGGGGACAGGAACGACTGATCCGTGTTAAGGGAAAGAATGAATGGGGGCCATGTATCGTGAGATTTTAAACCAAAACCTCCTTCCATCAGTGAGAGCATTGAAGATGGAACGTGGCTGGGGCTTCCAGCATGACAATGATCCCAAACACACCGCTCGGGCAACAAAGAAGTGGCTCTGTAAAAAGCATTCCAAGGTCCTGGAGTGGCCTAGCCAGTCTCCAGACCTCAACCCCATAGAAAATATGTGGAGGGAGTTGAAAGTCCGTGTTGCCCCAAAACATCACTGCTCTAGAGGAGATCTGCATGGAGGAATGGGCCAAAATACCAGCTACATTTTGGTTTTGTGGTTCTTGTTTATTATCTGGATCATGAACTTATTTATAATTAAGGTAAGACCTGAAGCTCACCTGTATATCAAGCAATGGGACAACAAGCTCATTAAAACTTAATATTGGTCCTTAATCTATAGAGTTTTTTGCCACATGGTGTGCTGAAATGTTTAATCGTAGTCGACTCAAAGTGCAAGTTACATATCCATGAGTAAAAAAACCTAATTTAACAGGGACAAAAACAAATCTGTAAATTAATACTTGCTGATTTGGATCAAATGAGTAATACTTCTCTTTGCTCATATCACACTACACACTCAGGCAGCTTGAATGTCAGGAACATTAATAACAGAGATACTTGAGGAGCCATTTCTCATTAGAATTCATTATAATGAAAATGCCCATGTTTGGCATCTAAAATACATGGCATTGTGTACGAATGACCTTATAATGATTACTGTTTATTTCTGAGCTGAATTATACTGTCATGTTGGGTTTCCAATAGACAGCAATAGACAAATACATAAATAAATTGAAAACATAAGATACAAAATTGCACTAACGTTCAAAATTCATGGAATGAGGAATGACTACATGCCTGAAAATGTCCAAATCTACTGTTAGAGCAATGCTTGATAGATTTCCGGGGGCAGCCAACAAAACCATGCTAAGTTACCAGTCTAACTAGGTGAACCATCAACTCCACACAGGTTTATCAGTCGCTTGATGTAAACCAACTAAAGGCCTTTTCACGCCGAGTATGATTTTAACGCAAGAAAAAATGCGATTTTTAACGTAGTGGGACCTTCACACCATTTCTAAACGCTAAAACTTCCTGTCTGCTTTTGCTTTATTTAATTTCCATTCTCTTAATGTGTTTTCAGATTTCGCCGTGTCTTTTTCACATCGTCAACTTAAAAAAAAAGATTAGAATGCATTTAGATAAACAAGAAATGGTTCCATCCAGTCACTGTGAGGTTTATCGCCATCATTCTGCAGTCTTTCAGTTATAATCCAGTTCTTTTCTTTAATATCCGTTTTGCTTGTCCTTTAAGCTCTCGTGTCCTGCTGATATCAAGATTTACATTTACATTTACAGCATTTAGCAGACGCCCTTATCCAGAGCGACTTACAATTGGTACAGTCTTGATACAATCCAAGCAATTGTGGGTTAAGGGTCTTGCTCAAGGACCCAACAGTGGCAGATTTGGCAGAGGTGGGATTTGAACCCTGGACCTTCTGGTCCAGAGTCCAGTAACTTAACCGCTAGGCTACCAAGATAAGGTGTTCTGTCTCACAGTCGAGCTCTGATTGGTCAACCTGATTTTAACGCATCCGAAAAATGCAGAACAGGCTCCGATTAAAATTTTTCACACTCCATCAGTTTCAGACTTGGTATGAAGGACTGCACTGATGTACGCGTGTTCTTTTTCAAAACTCGGTGTTTTTTTTGGTCCGGTGTGAAAAGGCCTTAACATGGATTCTGCAGTGATTCTTTTCTTTTTCTGCATTTTCAATAAGTAAACAAGGGCCAATTGTGTTAAACGTTCTTGTATTGCAAACGCTATGGTGTGTTTTTCCAATGCATTTTGGGTTTCCTTTTGCTTACTAAGCTGCGCAACGAGACAAGTCGCTCTGAAAGACATACAAAAGCGTCTCTGGATACACGTCTCCAAGATGCATTTTTATTTCTCACACAGATTGGTTTGCTTGGAATAGAGATGCAGGAGTAAACAAGTCTACGAAACTGCATATGTATTTATGCGCACACGCACACACACACATAGTAAGTGCAATCCCAGCAACGTGGTAGAATAGCGTATTAGCATTCAGTGCTACATGTCCACCCGCCTGTCGTCCCTTCAGAGTAAACACCAGCTGTGAGTACGGATAGAAGTGTTGCTGGGGAGAGAACGCCAGAGAGAAAGATGAAACCAGGCATTGAGAGCGAGAGAGGGTCAGACTAGGACTTTTCTTTGTATACCTACACACATAGAGATTGGAATGCAGTCAATTCAGAACTGAATTTCACAATATAAGACTCCAGGCCTCCTGGAGTGTCTTTCTCCATCTTCTGCTTCAAGAATTATTTAGTAGGAGTGCAGAAACGTGTTTAAAAAAAACTTTACAGATGAGTTTTTTTCTGGGTTGCTATACATCGGTTGTGTTGGCTAAGACTTTATTGCGTTCTTATGAAGGAAAATTTACACTACATTTCAAGGGCATTTTATGACATTCGGGCCAATTTTCTGTAGCTGCAAAAATCTCCCATCGGAAAATAATCATTTGGTTTGGCCTTACCACAAGAGATCCTGGAACGCATAATGCAACAATTTTCCAATGGCCAATTTATTCACTGCGACAGAAGACGTCCGACAACACAGACCCAAAGAACAAAGTTTACACTTTTTTCTTGTATCTAGATTGTACCCGAAACATTGCAAACCCATGCCGCAAGATAGTGTACGAGTGTTCAGGGTCACGCCTTTGCATCCAAATCAGTCAGTCAGTTAGTGAGGAAAAATAAAAACATTGTAGAATATAGCATTTCAAATCTCTTTAGCCCCAAAGTGCTGTTCAGTACTCTTCTGTTTGGGTTTCAGAGCTGCATTTTTATTGCCTGTACATACAACCCATGCATTTCCCCACCCGAAATGGGGCCAAAGCATCAAAAAGCAGCTTGTACTGTAAATCTTTTCACAGTTATGGAGAAACACACAGCTCCAAATGGGTTTGTTATTCTGGCAAGATTCGAGAGCCGCAGGGTGTCGATAAAGAAAAGATGTGACAAATGGTGATGTGTCTTGTAGTATCTGAAGCTGGTGTTGTTTCGAGTACTTCATGCGCCTTATTTAGAACCTGTGCCTTACAGAAGGTGGTGAAAATGTGATTTTTATTCTTTTTACTCAGTGAAACCTTTGGATAGTCACCTTGTGCAGATAACAGCCCAATATACTGTAATAGAGATGACTTTGTACGGATACAACTGCCGATTTCTAATGCAATACCACCATAGATTTACATTATTTAGTAGACACCCATGACCAAAGTGGCCCACAGTTAGAGGTTTGCTCAAGAGCCCAGTAAGGACCTGGCAGAAAAGTAGTCTTAACCACTGAACAACTAAGCAATGGAGTTGATCCTCTGGAAAGTTATGAACGATTCATTTTAGGGTTAGTAGTCATACAATTATAGACAGTAATACTGAACACAACTTTTCTTTTCCTTCCTTCCTTCGTAATGATGATTCCCTAATGGAAGGGCTCCACCACCAGAGCATACAACAACGACAGGGTTTGGATGGGGTAATTTATTTCACTTGCCCTAGTTTGTTTGTTTGTTGTGGTGTTAAGCCGTATCAGCACAATTTTGCTATTAACAACCTGGCAAGTTTAAAGTTGTTGGTCTGTTCTTTGTTACATTCATCTTGCCATTTGGAGAGGATATATCGGCTGATTTTTGAAAAGAGGTCTGTTGGATGGATTGGGAACGTGGAGTTGCAAGTTTCATCGGATGTTCTAGGTACCCGATCTGTAAGCTGTATGTTATATTGATGACTTTTGAGGATTTTGCTTAGTTTCAGTATCTCTGAGATGAGGTTGATGTCCATTGCTAATTGATTCATTGCCTGGAGGCAGGATTTA